>JAAAKQ030001427.1:0-18959 GCA_010016005.3 Zanna intricata | reverse complement strand
CATTCCTTAGTCTGACTCTCAACAGGTACCTCTCCGACATGGTTGCACCTTCGGTCCAGCTACTCTGTATCAGTGAGCACGCGAGCCCCCCCACCATCGGCAAGGTCTCATGATTCGTAGAGGGAGACATTAGCAATTATCCTCTATTAAAGAGCAATGTTTTACAGCAATGTTTTTTTTAGCAGTCTTGATTTTAACTTTTAATATTTATCTCTTGTTATGTAAAATGTTTACCTATTTTAGTAGTGACTTATTTGTCACAGTTTGCCTTCGGATATTTATAAGCAAATACCATTTTCGTGCGGTCTGAGTTTTATGATTTAGGTTTTATATTTTTTTATGTTAAAGTAAAACGTTGTTTTTTGTTTTTCATTAATTTTATAAATCCTTTCAATTACTTTACAAATATAATAAGTGTAATCGACTTATGTTTTATGAAAATTATGCGAAAACATATTTACTATGAAGTTTCCCAAGATAGTGATTGTTTTTGCGATCGCAATTTAAAAAAATATCTTTCGAACATTAATATTTACAATCTACTCTTTTAAAAAGTAGGACAATTTTTATACTGGAAAATATATTTAAAATTCCATATAAATGATCAAAATTATGAACTAAGTAGGTACAATGGAAATTAAATCGATAACCTAGACGTCTAATTTATTTATGTATAAGCTATTAGCTTATCTGACCCTCGCTGTCGATCATTAACTTAACGGTCGTAAGACTTGCAGTGGAATATGAGTACCGTACTACGAGAAGGTAATGGGTAAAAGCTATTACATCTTGATGGTCGTTAGAACGGCAGGAAAAGTAAGAGAGAGGTTTAAAAGAAGAGAAAGGGAATACGGATAACGATAAGAAGGGAGAGGGCGGGAGGGTAATCAGGTTGTTCTGATTTAATGCAATTTACTTTAAGGATTCGATTTCTTCTAGCAGCTACTGCAGCATTAGTAAACCTCCTACCGAGTAGTTATAGGCCACCACAAAATGAGATGGATAATATAATGCGATCGTTCATTTCATTTTATTTTGTATTATTTCTAAATAGTATGTAATATAAATTATCGTAAAATAAGTAACATAATTTTATTTTATATGACACTTACCCTAAAATTTACTCGAAAAATGGTTAGTCTTTTCAAAGAAGTGATTTTTTGAATAAAAATTCAAAAAACGTGTAAAAAATAATTATTTTCAGTAACAATAAATAAACAATATTTCTGATCGCCTGGAGATAGCATTTCAGTCGACCAAAAACACCTACAACAAAAAGTAACTTTCTTTGAACTTCAAATTAAACGCTACTCAGCATTAATAAAACCCAAAGCTTGTACGCAGCAGAAACGCTAAACAACAAAGACAAACTGAAAAATTGGAAAAGAAATAAATAAAAATAATCAGAATAATCCTCGGGTCGAATTTTCGAAACGATGAAACTGATGCCAAACAGAGAACATAAAGAAAAATTTTAAAACGCCCCGTCAAGTTGAGGAAAAAGAAAATCAGTTCCTATTGCCACATCAAAATTATGAACCAGAAACAGACAGACTGAACAGATTTTCGACTTCATGAATTGAAAAACTACAACAAACTGCTTCAAAAGCATTCAAGAGGACATGGAAGAACGAAAGGTCCATAAAAATAACATCACCGACGGGGAAAAAAAATCGGACACTAAATGAAATCGAAGATCTAGAATTTCAAGAAAAAATTTGAAGTGAATGAGGATCCAAGATGTCTGAAGAAAGAAAGAGAGAAAGCAACCACGTAAGAACAAGATAATGGATGAAGAGAGGAAGAAGAAGATCAAAATATAACATTTTGGAGAATGAGCTATCTTCTTTACCAAGTTTCTTTATCTTATACAGTGTGTGTTTGTTTGTGTGTGTGTGTGTGTGCGTGCGTGCGTGCGTGCGTGAGTGTGTGTGTGTGTGTGTGTGTGTGTGTGCGCGCGTGTGTGTGTGTGTGTATCACTATAAGTACGTCTTGTAACAAAGAGAAGAAAAAATGTCTTGATGGGGTTGATGGGCTTGATGGGATGAGGACAGCTAGGGCAGAAAGGCGGGTGGCTGCCCTTAGGGGTTGTCACTGCTGCTGATGTGTCCAGGACTCCTCGACCCATCTTAAGAGTCCCGCAAGTGTACAGCATGTTCTGAGTAATGCCGAAAGGCGGATATCAGGGGTTTTTGTATAAAGGGGAGGGGTTTTAGTCGGTGAGAGCCCGAAACTTGCCGTTTGTACGTGCAGGCGACGGCTAGGAGAGCTTTTCCCTTCTTTGACTAATAAAAGCCACCTCAGAAAGAATGAAAGGATATTGGAAGAAGAAAAAACAACACGCTGGAAATAATCTGATAGGCGGGTGAATTCGTAATCAAAAATCAAATGTTTTTGAAAAAATGTTAGTAACTGAAAAGCTAAACGGTACGTATATATATATATATATATATATATATAGCAGATTAAAGTAGAACTTCAAAACCTAAAGATGAAATCTATCTGCTTGTATAAAATGAAGTTAAGAGAAATAATTTATAATACAAAGCTTCTTGTGATGAAAAAAGGTAGATAATTAAAAAAAAATGGACAGAAAAAGAAAAATTGGTGCAATCAGAATAAACGAAGGAAATATGGAAAAGGAAAGAAATGACACTAGACTGATGTGATCCCTAATAGGCCGCTTTGAAATAAAAAAATTATGTATCTATTAATTTAAATTTGATTTAAGCAAAGAATATAAATACAGACCTGGGTTGTGGTAATAACAGCTACGACTGTGACGTGTATTGCTTTTCTCCAATAGACGGTCAAAATCAATTTTCAGTTTATAATGCTTATCAATTTTAATTGAAAATTTTCCTTTCTATTTGACCCTTTATCCATCCCGACATAATTTTAAATTATGAAACTATGTAAATAACATATAAGCCAAGATTCAATATAAAAAACACTAAGAATCAAAATAATAGCGATAACATTAAGAATGACCACTGTTATTATGAATGACAAACGGATATCTAAAAATAAATACTTAACGGATAAAATTATATTCTTAAATACATTTATGTAATTGTTTTTTATATAATCTCTTAACGGAACTATGGAAGGTTGAGACCCAATTATTAGAAACATCGAATAAAATAATTAATTTATTCACATTTCTAAAGGACATTACAGTTGAATTAAAATTTTCACAAAAATGCAGAGAAAAAAATTAATTTTTTTCATCGTGAGATTAGAGTAAAAACTAATTCTACAAAAAGCGCCGGCTTCCGGGGCGCGAGTGGTAGCGTCTAGGCCTCTCATCCGGAGGTTCCAGATTCGATTCCCGGTAAAGCATGGCATTTTCACTCACGCTACAAATCATTCATCTCATCCTCTAAAGAAATACCTAACGGTGGTCCCGGAGGTTAAAAAAAAAACTCCACAAAAGCTTGCTTTTCTTTCGATTTTTGTATTACGTAAACAAACGAAAAGTAATGTACGATTCAAGAAATGTTTTGACTGTAAGTTTTTGTATCCATTTTATTTACCAACCGGTCTGATTGAAATTTTAAAATGAAATCAGAACAAAGAAAATAATAATATTTTTTTCTCGTACAAAATTAATTGCAACTTTTCAAAAATTAAACTCAGAATTTTCAGCCGTTTAGAAAATTTATTTTCTAAACTAGAAAAAACTAATAATAAAAACGTTAAAGTGAAATTATAATATGTTTTGTTGTTTTCTCCGACTAGTTGCCAGCTACTGCCAGGCCTGGGATGCGGATGTGCATATACAAATGCAATTACCGCTACCGGCTTGCCAGGCCTGATGTAGCTGCATAAATGGACCGATAAACATGTAGTCTGAAACAGACTCAGGTCGACCGCTCCTGAGACCTGTGATTAATTGAAACCCAACCGCCGAAGAACTTCGATATCCACATTTAAATCCGTATATAAAGACTCGAACCTTAGAATTCTCTACTTCAAAAATAAGTTGACTTTGCGATGACGAGTTTAAATACTTGACTAACCCGGCGGGTTACTAATATTTATTCGCTGACAATCAACATAAATTTGTGCCTGATAACAGGTCATTTTAAATAGAAAACTTTATTTTGAAAGTCATAATTTTCTTTAAAGTAATTAAAAAAAACGTTTTTTATAATCTACATATTATTTCCTTGTTTTCAATCAACATTTCAGCCAAATCGGGTGATAATGAAGTAATTTCAGTCAATTTCTACACGGAATAAACTGAGAATAAAATTATAAAGAAGCAGACGAATAATATTCGAAAATTCTATTATTTGAAACATGTTTTCTAACGGGATATTTTATATACAACATTTTTATAATTTACAATGTCTTTGGTTCATTTTTTCAATGTTACCGTTACAAAATATTATAAAACTAGAGATGTCAATAAATATTTTTAATAAAAACTATAATTAAGCTCTTTTTAAAAATTTTGGATTAACCTACTTTTTAATTTAAGAAAAAAAAAATATTCACGCAATGAAAAACAAATTAATTTTTTAAAAATTTATTTTGAATTTTACGAAGGTTTAATAATGAAATAAAATAAGCAAAAAAATTAGTGGCTTTTAACACAAGCTCTTAAACTAATTATAAAAAATTATTTATTAAGTCAATATTTTACCAACCCTTCAGTGCAAAAGATTTTTTAAATTCCGTGATTTTTAAAATTATTCTTATAATTTTTTTATAGTATACAAACAAGTGAGAAAATTATAAAATCCTATTTCCTGTTATTCAGTAAGAGAGAGAGGATTCTCTCTCTTTTCTCTTTTTCTGCCTCCGAAACCAACGTAAGGTATAACTTCAGAGGATGAATTAGGATGATATGTATGAATGTAAATGAAGTGTATTCTTGTACAATCTTAGGTCGACCGTTCCTGAAATCTGAGGTTAATTGAAACTCAACCGCCAAAGAACACCGGTATCCACGAACTAGTATTCAAAGCCGTATATAAGTAACTATCTTTACTAGGATATGAATCTTAGAACTCTCAGCCTCCAAATTAGCTGATCTGCGATGTCGTGATAACCACTGTATGTGGACTAGTAATGGAATCCTAACCCAATATTCCATAAAACCTATAAAATGTACGCTAAAGTTTATTTATAAATGCTTTTATTTGAATATGAAATGTGTAAAAAAGCTGGAAAAATATCGCATGACTTGACCGGTGTAGTCAAGAAATTACCAAAGTAAGATTTAAGCTTTAAAATTACCAAATTTCGGATACATTTTTTTTTATTTTAAGGGCTCCTTACCCCGGTAAAAAAATTATTAAAAATTTATTTATAAAGAAGCGATACCTAAAAAAAAGTAATTTAAAAGAAAGTTGTTTAAAAATATTGAAAAAAAAATGAACTTGTTTTAAAATTACCAAATCAGTAAAATAAGCCGGAAAAATATCGTACGACTTTACGCGGTTATTTCGGTTAACTTCATTCAAGGTAATGAAAAAAAAATCGCTTCTCGTTTTGGATCCGGAATATAATATAGGTGCCAAAGCTAACTTAATTTTAATAGTCCTTTAAGCGATAAAGAAAAATAAAAGAAAAAAATTTAATTATAAAAACTAAAAGAGCCAAAAAAAGAATATACATTTTTAAAAATGGAGAATAATTTTAAGAAAAATTATCCTAAAAATATTCATGTTTGTTATGCTTAACAAAGTAAAGATTGATAACTAAAGATTTCTCTAAATTTATGACTTCGGTAAAGCCTTAATAAGAAAAATAAAATATTCAAAAACTTATCTGGAATCTAGTTTTACGTTTTTTTTTTTTTAATTTTTTTTTATTTTAACTATAAACGTTTATCGCTTGCTCTATATATTAAGTATAAGCTTTTTTTTTTTTTTTGAAAAATATTCAAACCGAAGAGAGACAGAGCAAAAAAAAACCAAAAAAAAAAAAACATAAAATGCAATTTTAATTTTTGGTTTTGGATTTGATTTTTTGAAGAAAAAAATTCTATTATTCTATGTATGCGTTTTAAACAAAAAATTTGCTTCAATAAAGTTTTATCTAAAATTCTTCTGAACAAAATTGAAATCGGTTACTCTGTGGTAAAGAATTTGTCTCGAAATAACAAAGAATTTAGAAAAGAATTAATATCATCCATTACTCATATATATAGAAATACCTGTGTCAAATTTAAAGAAAATCGGTGTATGTAGTCAATTCTGAGATATAAGGCCAAAAGCAGTGAGACCCTCCTAAGCTCATACATACATATATTGTTTTTGTCTAGATCAGTGCTTCCCAACCTTTTTTCGTTCCCGTACCCCTTAATAAAACTTTTCATTTATGAATACCCCTCACCTGATAACTCCATACCTACTCTTAAAACTGTGTCTCGTTTCTCTTAAGGTCTATCTATTGTCAATCTTAATCTGGTATTTTACCAATCCAACGCTCATAGTCTAGCAGTAAGTTATTAGTTATAAGGTTCATTTTAAACTACATATTGTAGACATAATACATTATAATGATGTTTATATAAGTTAACTGTTTTAACTTCTCAGTATTTCCGCCATTACCAATATAATTTTTACGTACCCCCAATGGGACCCCGCGTACCCCTAGGGGTACGCGTACCACAGGTTGGGAATCGCTGGTCTAGATGAAGGTGAAGCCTAAAACTTAAAAGATTTTCAAAAAACCCGATACCCCATTTTTGACACGATCAACAAATTTCACCTTTAATATAGCTATTTTATCTATATTCTCTGGGAAAGTAAAAATGGCGTCGAACTGTTTTTTTGTTAATGGGACCTACCTCCAGGAAAATGTTTGAAATTCTATTAACTTGTCATTCTTTCTGGTAACTAAACATTACCCGATGAAAGGTTCTTTTAAATTGCATTTTATATATTTTAATTAAAGAAAAACAAAAATGCAAATATAAATTATAAAATAATAGAAATTAATTTTACGAGATAATATTTTTAAATAAAAAAAACTTTATTGTTTCGACAGACACTTTTATAATATAATTTAAATCTTTTTCTAATGTAATTTAATCCTTTTCAATACTAAAATGGTTTTACGTTTCATTCGTGTATTAGATAAAGTAATTCAATATTTAAGTGCAATCGATATATTATTTAAAATAACAATTAAGGAGTTAAAATATTATTCCTGGATTTTATTGAAAGCAACGTGATACAACTGTAGTGATATCCGGTATTACATCCTGGAATTGAAATATCAAAGGTTATCGCGTAGCTAGTACATTGTTATAGTTTAATATTTTCCTGTAGAGAGTGGAATAATAGTTAAAATTGAATCGCTTGTTATTAATAATGTATAATTCAAATTTCTTAACAATTCCTAATGGAGTATATTGAATCGATATAAATGGAATAATATAGTATTCTTAAATAATCATTGGACTTAAAGAGAAAATAAGTAAATTCGGTTAAATCTTCAAAAGTTTTACCTAATAATAATTTGTGGAAAATGAAATATTGCCATTTCTATATGAATTCGAGTTTTTTATAGCCTACCCTGAAACCAATTTTTAAAAATAGAAAACAAATTATAGTAAAATGCTACTTTATATTAGCATTTTCCTTATCAAAGTAATCACAGTTATGATTTTACATTGCGAAGTCTTTTCTCTTCTTTTTACTTTAATCCTTGATTATAAAAATAAAATAAAACTACGCTCAATTTTAACAAAATCGATTATATAGGGCTACCGTACAAGCCCACCGGGCTGGTCTAGTGGTTAACGCCACATCGCAAATTAGCTAATTTCGAAGACGAGAGTTCTAAGGTTCAAATCCTAGTAAAGGCAGTTACTTTTATACAGATTTGAATACTAGAGCGTGGATACCGGTGTTCTTTGGTAGATGGGTTTCAATTAACCACACTTTTCAGGAGTGGCCGACCAGAGATTGTACAACACTACGAGTACACTTTATTCACATTCATACATATCATCGTCATTCATCCTCTGAATACCTTACGGTAGATCCGGAGGCTAAACAGAAAAAGAAAAGGTTTGCCGTACAAATTTATCCACTCTCCTTTATGTTTTATTAAACCTACTGATTTAGCTGTAGATTATATCGATCCTGCGGTCAACCAATATCATAGCTGCCGATAGCAAAGTAATAAAAAATGTAACATGGATATGACATTGTTACATTGATTTACAGATATTTTTTCGTAAAATTACCAAAAATGTTAAGCCGAATGTTCTGAAACAACTTCCTTTCTTAAATCGTCCTATTTTTAAACGGTTTTAATTTAAGTTATGGTGAAGTGTAAAAACCTTGAAACGTAGCTACAAGAATACTGTGAGAAATTTATAACGTGATATGTTTTATACTACGGATGATCGAACCACTCCGGTTATACTATTTATTAAAAAAAAAAAAATTAAACTACAACACGTAATCATATTAAATCAATTTAAATATATTTGTGCCTTTTCTGAACGTATTTCATTCGTTTCCTAATTTTTTAAATGACTAGACACATAAAAGATTTAAGAGAGTTCATAAATTTATTAAATATTTTCGATTTTTCATCACACTTTCTGATAACAATTTCACGGCCGTAACGAGTAAAATTACTTTTCTACTTTTTTGATAAGATATTTTAAATTAAAATTAGACGAATCAAAATTAATTGAAAATTTAAAGCAATAATAGGAAATACTGTAGGAACACGGTACGAATTAATATATACTATTAGCCTGTCCTGGCTCGTTTCACTCGCCTGACCGTCTAGCCAGGGGTGTCTGCCCCTGGACCTTCAACAGGTTCGTAACTTCATGTTTGTGACAATATAAAGTATTTTACAGAAATATTTTAAGAAAAGAAATATTAGTTGGTAGAGAATATTCTTCTGAACATTTTGGAATTTTTATATTTAAAATAGGCTTAAGGAATGAATAGATATAGAATTTAGTATTTTTATAGTCATATTGATAACAGGGAGTCTTTCTCATTTAGTCTTGTGTGTGTTCGTGTGAGGCTCTTTAGTTGCCCGTCCAGTTGCTGCTATTGGCACAGAGCGGACACGTGATGCGCCGGCCGGTTGCGCCAACGACTCTCTTCTGTTAAAAAAGAATCCTTTTTTTATTGCTAAATATTAACTAATAATCCCTTTCTTTTATTAATAAAATTAAATAAATGAAATTAATAAATAATAATAAGTTAATAAAAATACAAATATAAAATATAAATAAAAATAATATACGTTTAGAAATTAAATTAAATAATCTGTAATCTAATTGACAACGGACTGCCTCTATCAGGAAAGAGTCACCGTGTGCAGTCGCCCGGCGCACCACCATTGGTCAGTTCTGCGCCAGTAGCAGCTAAAATAAAAATGTGAGCACATATTAACCCTAGCACCATCCTTTTTTATGACAAAGATAGTATAATTATTTATTATATTTTTTAAATTTATTTAAACACATATATATAAGGCCTATGATACTTCCGGTAACGTAAGGATTCCAACGTGGGATCATACATGTAAATGGGTTAATCTGTTGAGCTGCTACGGCGCAACAAACATATACACGTACACCCTAAATACATTACTTTGTTTTTTGGGCAGTCGTGTAATATTAGAGTATAAAATCAGCATTTTTTAAAGTAAATTAAAAATATTTTAATTTTTCAAAGATCTAAGTTTATTGTTCTACAAACACTTGTTTTTAATTTAAAAAAATAAATTAATTACAAAATTAAGTACACATTAAATAACAATAAAATAAAATTTTTAGAATTTTACAATAAGATTTTTTTTTGGTTAAATTCGATATTGATAAATATACCTGGAAAGGTATCTGGAAATAAATCATTACGAAGCGTATGTATAAATGTACTTCTATTTCCTTCCACCACATAATATAAGAGGCGAATGATTCAAGAATCTTTTCGTCGGTAAAATAAAGCAACTTATAATTTGTTACATTACCCTATCTTTTCTTTTTTTAATTCTAGTCTTTACCATTGTCCACGGCTAAAATCTGATCAAGTACCTAGATTCCTACTTGGTCCGGAATTGGTCCTTGCGCCTTGTTGATGCTAACCTTATAGGAAATTGTCTTCGTTTAAAATAAAGTGAGACATTAGTGTCAGACGGCGTCAAATCGATTCGAGGCAGAAATATTCGATATCCGATGTCCAACATTCACACCTGTTATAATTTTCATATAAGAACTGTTTTCATATATTTTTTGACTATCAGTCTAGTTTCATTCAATTATTCCTTCACTGGATTTAAATCTCGCAGTACCGTTACAATACTACCGTCTTTTAAATTTGACATTTGGGGCAGTAAACCACTCATTTCGAGGCTATTAAAAATTCCTCTGTTATCAATGAATTCCCATTTGTAAGTTCTCAATTTATCCTGGAATAAGATCTGAGACCTTCCTGTTGATTTCATCATAATAATCATTTTTTGGTGCACCACGATTAACATGATGAGTATTTTACGACAGAAATTAATTCTTTACCTTAATTAGTTGTGGCACGAGGATTTGAGTGTACATTGAGGAAATGTGCATGCTCCCTGAAAACTTTTTAGGAATTAAGTGATCGAAATCGGACATTGAGTTCTTCAAGTCTTACATGAATCTTAATTAGTTGCAAAGATATCTCATTTTCATGCCATTGAGCATGAGAAAAGCTATGTTCTCTCAAAACTCCTCTGATAATTGAGTGAGCTTAGTAGACGCATGCTGGTTATTTGTGGCCAGATACAATAAGCGTTTTAAGAACCCAACGAAGTCTAGTTACTGAGTAATTGCAAAAAAAAAATTTTTTTTATTTTAGTTTATGAATTTTTTAAATTATTTAATTAATTGTATTTTTGTATATATCTTATTAATAAATGTATTATTTATGTATTTATGATAAAAGCTAATAAGTTGTACAAACAATTTTTCTTATAAATTAGTATAAATATTACAATACGATTTAAATTTAATTTTACTTTATGGTTAAGCTTATTTTCAAGTACGTAGGTAAATTTATTCGATGTCCTTGAATAAATTTTTAATAAACAGGAAATGACGTACAGAATGATGAAAAAATCTAACAAATCACAAATAGCACTCGTTTCTTTTTAAATTCTTTTGTTTAATAAAACATGGACAACATTTTTAGCAACTATTTTTTTTTTTAACTGGTTATCCTTTTATTTAAAATATCTTGTCATTAACTTGTTTTCACATTTCGTTTATGAACATGTTATAGTAGACCTTTAACAGTTCCGTGAGATTATTTTAGTTTAATTGAGGATTTTTTTTGTATCATTATTATTATTATTATTACTTTACGAGTACGTAATGTACAACCTTTAATATTAAAGAAGCAACTAAATAATTTACGAAAACCCTTAGTGCTGACTAGTAGGTAGTATATGCAACTGATCAAGTTGTAGTTAATCGATAAGTATAAAAGTAATATATGACCTTAAGATTCTATCTGCTTAATAAATATCCTTAATTGTACTCCCCGACAGTAGTCGAACACAATTTTTCATGCATAAATATTTAAAATTATTGGCGTTATATCTTTGCCGATCAGTTTCAATTTTAATAACTCAATAAAATCAACAGAGATCTTCTTTTATTAACCAATATTCCTTCTGTTAACTTTATTCCATCACTAATATTGGTGTTAACCAATTTTTTTACCTACTATACGATATTTAATTTTATTCTTCAAGGAAAAGTATAAAAAAGTGACTATAACTTACGTCACTTCGGTTTCGCTAGTAAATCTCATAAATTGAAGTTATCTTATTATATTTAAAGTTTCTATGCAAATACATTTTGAAATATAAGGGATAAATGAAATTTAACTCCACCCGAACTCCTTTTTAAAATAATTATCAGAACCAAAATTTAACAACTGTAAAATTTATTTTATATTTAATTAATTACAAAATTACAACATGACTAGTAAAAACTAGCATTCATTGAATAATATTTGAAATTTTATAGGCATGGATTAATTAAAAAAATATATATTTTGAAAAGCAAATTATATTAAAAAAAAAAAAAAAACCAAAAAACCAGATATTTCAGCTATGAAACGTCCTGATACTGTATCTCACCAGACCTAAAAGAATTTTTTTTTTTAATTTAATAAAGAATGTTTCACGAAGAAATGGAAAGAATTTCAGGACGTATTCTTAGAGTAAAAATAAATAAAAAACTTAATTTAAACAAAGGTCCTGAAATACATTTTTGGAAAAATGATATTCCAGAAATGTAATTCTTTTCAATTTATAAAAGGTACAAAATTATTCGAATACAATTCACGATTTTCAGTTGTTCATCAGTTGCTAATACTACCAACTTACAAAATAAAAAATTTCCCAATTTACTTTTTTAAAATTATTTCTAAATAATCAATTTTCATTTCTTAATATTTTTAACACCTAACACCATGAAATTAAAGTAATTCTATTAAATTCTATCCTTATTTAATTTATTCTGTTTATTTATTTTTAATAATTGATTTTGTTTTTCGATATGTTACAATATTTAAATGTTTCGGTTCGTTTTAAAATCATAATACAGTACTTTATACCGCGTTTCGGTTAGTTTTGTTTTTAATAAAAATAAAATTCTCTTAAACTGTTCTTAATATTCATTTAACGTTACGTACATATATTTTATAGAATTAAATTCCGTACAAACTTTGTTGTAAAATTTAATTTTTTTACTGTCGATTTAACAAAGCTATTGCCACTACAAAACTGTTTATATAATAATAATTATATATGTTGCGTTTATAATAAATAATTTTCTTAAACTTATAACGGACCCGGTTGTGAAACCTGTTTTACTCAATTTTTCAGGTAAAAATAGGAAAGGATATTATTAAACGATCAAATTTACTCCTTAATTTAATTCACAATAATTTCTGCACGATTTCACGTTATCCCTCGAGTAAAAAATCAGGACGAAATATTTCGTAAGTTTTAACTCGTAAATGAAGTACTTCTGGACCCATATTTATATGAACATTTTTTCAATTTTCATTCGTAGAGTATGTACTGAAATTTTATAACTTTATTCGTGATACGACATGAGCATAAGTCATCCTCCCTGACTTTACATACATATTTTAGTCAACGCTCTTCATGAAATATTAAGCAACTTAATTGCCTGATACACTTTTTATATATGTAAGTGGGTTTATTTAAACGAATCTCTACGTTATATGATTCCGTGAGTTGGAAAACATGTATTCTCGAATAGGAATTTTTGATCTAACGTTAGTTTTCAACTAACTTTTTCTACGATTTGAAACCCAGAACCTTCGAAAATCAGCTGTTAAACTGATTTGCGATGACGAGATAACCACTAGACCAGCCCGGTGGGTTTTTGTATTATTTAGAGCAGCGTTTGTTTCATATAAAGAACTGCACTGCTGTTTTTTTTTTCTGCAAATGTAACCGATTACAATTATTGCAGTATCTAAGGAAGCCGACAACTATGTTCCATTCCTTTTCGGTTTTCTGATTAACTTTCAGATTAAAACCAGAATTGATCCTCCCATGCTCTCTAGCTACTTTGGTACGTTCAGCTTCCAACCTGGGGCTACGTATAAGAGGTGATGCACATCATCGATGGCCCTACATTCCAGACACAAGCTTGAATTAATTAAACCAAATCTGGCCAACCTATCTCGAAAATTACCACGTCCAGAAAGAAACCGTATAATATGTCGATTGGGGGAAATCCACTTAACTACGTGCACACTTCTATTATCAGGAAAAATACCACGCGTGTAATGGTCATAGGACGATTCGGTCCACCTGACCTGCCATAAATGGAAACCCTGGTTTCTATTTCTTTTAAGCGCCCAGAGGTTAGTTGACCTACCTTCTTAGCATCATAACGTAATTGGCGTTCAGTCACAAGTATGTTAACGGGCTTAATACCAAAAATAACAAGGACCGCCACTCGAGAGACAGTCCTATAGGCACCGATCACAGATATCAACAGGGGACACTGGGCTCTCAAAAAAAATATTCCTATAACATTTGTACCTCATTCGATGAGCCCAAACAGGTACAGCATACATTATTATAGCTATGCATACATCCTTACATAGTACAAACATAGTTTTGAAATTAAGCCTCCGATCGGGATGAACTGGTCTCTAAACACCGAAGAAAGTAGTACAAGCCGTTTTGGCAGCATACTGAAAGTGGTCCTTGAATCGAAGATTCTCATCAAGGATAACACCCAGATACTTCTACAGCGGGACATACCTGATCGATGACCTGCCATTGACAAACGAGATAGTCGTGTAACAGTTAGTCTGTCCTTGAGTAATATCATCGTTGTTTTCTCTGGAATAAACACCATCTTATGTTGCAAACCTTACAACTGGGATATCTTGAAAACCAGGGCTGCCCTGAATTCGATCTCCTTTAACCAGCAAAAGCCCATTCTCCGCATACGCGATGACGCGGCATCCACTGGGTAACTTCAACCGCATCGAAGAATAGAACTCAAAACCCAGAGCAGGGGTCCTAAAACACTAACATACGGACAACCTTCAGATAGCGTTTTGCTTACGTCTCGAAAAACAACATATCCATTGCTAAAATAGTTATATAACACATAGGCTATAACAGGTAGATGTAGAGACATAAAGCTGAGATAATAAAGATATGACTTATACAGCGCTCAAAAAACTCTTTAATCTAAACTTAAAACCTCGCAAAAAAATAACGGATGCCGACTCTATATTTGTAAATTTATTGTTACAGAGTTTCCTGGAGAGGCAGATATTTTGTTAAGACCAAGCTAGACTAAGTTAAAACTACGTGGTTCGTCACCGATCCACGTGAAAATACTAGTTAACAGCAATACAATAAGCATGAGTTTTTATAAGCACAGAATATATTTCTTATAAAACGTTTAAAATCAAGGTCTTATCTTGAATGCCAGTATGTTTTAATGCCCAATTTTCTGGATAGTGCTATACCAATAAATTCAATATTCGTTTATTATCTAGATTTCATGAAGTAGGAAATCTAATCTACCTGATTGTAAGCACACCTGATCGTTTGTTACGTTGTATAGTGACAATTTGCACAAAATTCATTAGTTATTTTTACATTCTTCAGGAAAGTCATCCGAGAAAATTTCTGGACAGACTGTTCTTTTACAACGCTACGAAAAATGTCAAGTTACGCCCAAATCGAATTCAATTTTTTTTTTGTTTGATGATATTGCCAATGAAGATTTAATACTTGGTGATTTGCTTGAAGCTTATGCGTGGGATATGAAATGCACCGTATGAAAAATGGCATCCCTGACCGGGATTCGAACCCAGAACCTCCGGGTGAAAGGCTGAGACGGTACCACTCGCACCACGGAGGCCAGCGCGAATTAGTTCAAGAATTTTGAGTACCTGACTTTAGTAGAGGATTTCTATATTTTAAATAGTTCAGAAATATCGCACATGGTAGTGTGCTTGTTTTGGACAATGATTTTTATTCAGATGAAGTTTTATTTCATTTTTATACTATACATTAACAATATTGTGCAAATAGAATTTCGAGAATCCTTTCATTTATCAGTAAAGACCACTGAATTCTCAAAACGTTGGTATTTGATGAGTGATTTCTTGAGGAAGAGTAGTCAGACCTACTTTTTTCTGAACTTTTATCTGACTACGACCTACTTTTGTCACAAAAATATTAACTACAGAACGTAATTCCGAAATATTTAATGGCATACTTTTGCTTGAAACTGAAAAGCGAAACTGCTGATTATAAAAAGGTGGTTCCACTGCTGATTTAATTATAGAATTTTTACGAGAATTATTTTTGGAAATTACTAATTTCCAGGAACTAAGCCTTCCAGTACTCTCACCATAACATTTTTCATTTGAAAGATACTATTTTCAAGAACAACCATTTCATTTTGGATGAATTTAAAAAAGGATCGAAAACAGCATTTTTCATATCAGTGCAGGAATTCTAAGGAAAGTCGTGCTGAACATGAAGAAACCAGTTGATGTTTGCATCAACTCTCAATATGTACATTTTGAACATTTTTATTGTGATATTTTTGCGGCTAGTTATTATTGTTATTATTTCCACAATACATTTTTTTCGTGTCGATTATTTAATAACTGTATTTTAATCAAAGCCTACTATCATTTGATAAACTTTTATCAAATTGAGAAGAAAAATAAATAAATAAAAACAAAACTTATTAGCAATTGATCTGCTTACAGTACATTACATACTGTTTAAAAAATATACTACGCTTAAAGAGACGTTATTAACTATATTTCTAGTCACATTTGTACTTATACTGCATGACGTAAGAATGTGAAATTATTCGCCCACTTTCCTGAATCAAATACGTCAGTACGATTATTATTATTCTTATCGATCAAAAACATTTATTACATCTTGTTCAGAATATGCGTTGTTTGTATCTATTTAATCGTACTGTTTTTATCGATTATTATAGAAAAATATGTTTTATAATATTTACGCTTCTGCTATGAGAATCACTATAGTTTATCCAAATTATGTACAAAAAAAAAAAAAAAACTATACGCTTATAAATTGGAATCTTGTCCGTTAAGCTTCACCGTAAATTATAACTGTTTTTTGAATTTCTATATTAGGAAATAATAATAATAAATTTTTAGCCGTTTCGATTCTGTGGCGTATTTTTTTTTAATATGAAGCAGAATATAAAATTAAACTATACTGTAATGCTAATCAAAAGAAATTTTGGTACTGAAAAAAAACTCGCTTCTTGTTATATACAATTTCTTTAAACTAAATCAGGATATAATTTATATGTTCGAAAATACTTTATTACGTCACGTTTTATGATATTATTGCCTAAAATTATGTTATATTTATTATAAAACTTTAGTACGTGAAAGACGTGAAATCTTCTTTCAGTAAACATTATTGCTATGGATCACCAAATTTTTTTTTTTTTGTTTCACCTCCAGAATTACCGTTAGGTTATATCTTCAGAGGATGAGATGAACAAATTGTAGCGTGTGTGAAAAATGCTATGCCTGACCGGGATTCGAACACCGGACCAAATTACCGATTATCCAAATTGACTTTGCAAGATAAAATTTGAAAACTTCACATTTTGCACATTCCAAAAATACACGCTAAGAAATCCGTCTGGTATAAAATACTAAATATCTGGCGCGCGGTATTTTTATTAGCTCTGCTTTTAGTTTTGTGCAGGAGCTTCGGTTGGGTAATAAGAAATAAACTTAAGTGATAGTACGAGTTTATTAAGCGCTAAAAAGAAAGGAGTACTGGTGGGTAGGTTGGTGAATATAAAATAGTGTAAATCAAAAGAAACGGTTCAACAGAGACAGTCAGTTATACGCATGTTAATCTACTAAAAGAATTACTGAAAGATATTCCTGAAGATTAAAAAAATTACTTGAGGATGAACAGTGCTGTTTTTCATTAAATTTAGTTGGATCTTCTCTTTTCAAGAAAAAAAAAGAAATACCAATGCGAACCCATTTTTCGGATTTTTTTTGAAACCGCCATGTACCGTCCGAATTTTTTCAGTTGAAAATTTTTACCTGCTACATCATAACATTTTTTTTTATACAACTCTATCGATTCTTCGTGGTGTGATTACAGCTTGTAATCTTTAAGAACATTTTCCATAAACATGGGAGGGGACATCGTTTTATAAAGTCCAGATAAAGAATTTAAGATAAATTCTTTAATCCGGTATTGAATATAATTTATAAAAAATAAATATTACATTAAACGTATGTTAAAATAATAATAAATGTAATAAAAATTACTGTATTTATTGAAATAGTAAATATTAAAGTCGTTCTATAAAACATGAAATCTAAAATAAAGTATTAATTAAGAGTTTGATTGTAAAACAATAAAATTAAAATAAAAAAAAATATATATATAAATAAAAATGGAACTATCGTACTAAATCCGTGGAACTTGTTTACTGATGAACTAACGAACTCAAATTCCGGGCTCTAATTATCTGGGAAATAGTCAGCGCTTCAAGTTCGCCGGTGAATCACATACGAGTAAATACACGTTGTTGAACGTATACAAGATACACGCCGTTCCAAACACGCTCTCAAATATCGTGACAGCGGCCTGTTATCAAGTAACCTATAATTCATTTTCTTTATAAAAAGGATAAATTAATTCACTGCTGTGAACTAAATGTCCTGTCTTTTTTTATAATATATGGTCTCTTGTCTCTGAAGTATAAGAGACGCTATACAAATTTACTTTCTCTACTGTGGTATGGAAGCATACTTGGAGTACCTGCAGAAACTAGAACAATGCATACGCGGCTTCAGGAAACCGGTCATCCTGGCCGGCGACCTGAATGCAGAATGCCAAGAATTGTAGTCGACGATCCACAGCTAGGGGATACGAATTAGCTGCCTTGCTGTCTTCATTGGGAATGGTGGTGATAAATACTTCATTAGAAGCAACTTACACTGGACGAGGAGAGGGGTCAGTGCTTGATATCACTGCCGTATCAGAAGAATTCATACATCGAATTGACTAATGGAGGATCTCACAGGAGGAATACGGCAGTGACCACCTGGCCATAGAGTTTGCAACCACATAGAGTTTCCAGTGACTCCGTAGCGGACAGAATAGTGGATCAAATTGTGGACTTGTTGGGGCATGAGCAGCCACCCAGCCCATCACGTCTGACGGCAGCCCTTGAGGAGAAGTGCCGGTTAGAATCCATAAGGAGGAATCGAAACCACCGTAAAGTATATTGGTGGTCAAACGAAATTGCAGATTTACGTCGAACCACGCTGAGAAAACGACGGGCAATGATGAGGCCCCGCCAGAGAAACCTCGATAACCTGGCTGAACTAGAAGAAGACTTCAAGAAAGCTAGGAGAGAGATGAAACTGGCC
>JAAAKQ030001416.1:4596-17597 GCA_010016005.3 Zanna intricata | reverse complement strand
AAAAAAATAAATAAAAAAAAGATACACAGGAAAAGGGTATTTTAATTTAAAATGCTCTCTATTTACCGAGTAGCTCTTTAATTATTTATATGGAAGCAAACTGGATCATTCCCACGACCGTTTCTCTGAATTTCAGAATCATAAATGATGCGCTGTATCATCGCCAATGGGTTTGATCGTTAACAATTCGCAACATAAGAAAGATAAGAAATCGTTAATGTTACTTTACTCTCGATCATTAATCTATGTTAATGTTAATGTCTCATCATTAATGTTACTTTACTCTCGATCATCAATCTATGTGCTTTGATTTCATTACTAAAAGTTTTCTTTAAAGATTTTCAAAACTTACGGAAAGTACTCTGTTTTGTCTACTTCTTATCCTAACTCGAAATTAACGCCCGCGGAAAACATGCAAAAAGAATTATAAAATATGCTCTTACACCAGCATAATAGGTAGTCGTTTTTCATTCCCCTCTCCAAATTAGGTCTTTTTCAGACAAATGGTTTTCCATTAATTTGTTTTTCCGAATATGGGTATTATATTCCAGTCGGGATGGTTATTTTTTTAATTGATATATTCTTTACTTTTTTAACACGATTAAGAAAATATGTATAGTAATTTTATTCCCTCATTGTTACATTACGTTTGAAAAAATTATGTTAGTAAATAAAATTGAAATTAAAGATTACTCTAGTGCGCTCGATGATTAATTACTCCGACAAGAATATGATTTGTCAGGATTTGTCTTTTGAGCAGCTACCCGTAATAACCGCTGTGTTATTTTGTATTCTTTATTAAATATTTTCTTTCCGAACTGCTTAATACAGGGTTATTTTTGAAATAAAAGTGTTTTCCCTTATACTTCATTCCAGTATCATTAATTGTTAACTTTACTTTATTTAACCATTTTTTTTTTATTCAATTTCTGAAAGCAATATACTAGATTTTTATGTTTTTTAAAATAACCATTTCCCTGAGTGAAGTACCTATTTCTTGAAAAGTGGTTTATTATCATAAAACTATCGGTCGAAAAACAGAGGACTGATAGTTTGAAAATGAAAACAATTTAATAATAACCGGAAATGAAAACAGTTTAATAATAACACAGTTACCATTTTTTAGAGTTCCTCAAGGTCGTAAAACCGAGTTAGGTTAAAAATTTATCATTATTTTCCTAAGATATTTTTCTATTCTATTTTTCCTATTTTAGAGAAGAGATCGAGAGGTAAAATAAATCATCATCCTTGATGTTTTTTGCCGGTATTTTGAAGCGAGTTATAAATCTTTAAACTTATCTGTAAAGATTTATCTTACGAAGTAAGGATAAAATATTTTTATTAATGTAAGAAAAAAATAACAATTTTTCGAAATAAAAGAAAATAGCAGACTATACAAATAGATAAGTACAACTAGAATTTGCAGGTCTGTTAAATTTCTTGAAATTCTTAAATTTATTGTATTTTTAAATATATTAAAATTTATATCTAGCTACCCAGCGTAAAATTATTAAAGACTCTTTCTAATGAGTCATGATAACTAGTTACGAGCTACATATGTTGGGATACAAAAGATAGAATGGTGTACAGCTGAAATGTAAATTTACTAACAAATACAACAAAGTAAACAGAAAAAAATCAATATGGCCATACATTATCTTTTATGCGACTCTCATTAAATAGCTCGTTATGTCCTTCATTTATCTTTTCCTAGAATGATAATATATGTAGTACCTGCTCTACAAGCAGTAATATCTACAAAAGTTTTAATTAAACATGATAAAATATCGTCTGGTTGTGGTATAAATCTAATTTAACTTCATGCTTGATTTGCAATCATTAATCAGTCAATAATTGCTTAATCATTAAAGAGAAAAAGTAATTAAATATATTAAATTAGATATTAGGTATTAAAGTTAACTACGTTATTGATAAAAGCAGATCAAATATGAATTCTTGTAAGACTATAATAATAGAAAAAAGCTATCTGTTTGATGTAAACCTACAATTGAACATTTTTTTCCATTATTGTGTCTATTCTAATATCTGATGTTTTCTTAAAACTTAAAATACAAAGTGTTCGTATAAGGTTATCTTTATAAAAAAATTCATATTTTTTTTTACTCCTGATGATGATTTTCAATTAAACTGAAATATCTAGAGTTTTACTTCAACTTGCTGGTAAGATCGATTTTTAACTCGAATTATCACTTTAATCAGTCCTATTTTCTAGATATCATGTTAGTAGACATTCAGTTTGTTTAAAAATAAAGTTATAGTGATAAAACAAACTACACAGGCTATTTACGTTAAAAACAAATAAGATAAAATGCGCAATTTAAATTGTTGATAATCGCGTTCTAACTCGAGCTATTATAATAGATTTCACTATTTTGACTTGTTTAATGGATTCACAAGATTTTTTTTTTTCAATCAAAGTTGTGATAAAACAATTTGCAAGGCTCATTTATAGTTAAAATTGTGCGGGGAAAAGGTTCACTAGTAGATTTCGAAAACTGTATTCTTACTTTAGTTACTTTAATGGTTCAACTAATTTGACATTTAACTTAGCGGAAACTTTATTTAAAAAATAAATATTATGATAAACCCAAATTACTTAAAAAAGAGTATAAGTATTACGATCAATTACGCTTGTATTTTATCTCCTGTTTTTATGCTAATACAATTTAACATTCTATAACTTCGGTAAGAGATTACGTAAAAAATTTTTTAGTATACTGAAGAGCAAAGTTTAATCTACGGTTTAAGTATTATAACATTTTTTCCCATAGCCAATTTCCAGATATTTTTAAAAACTGCTTTTCAGGCTTTCTTAGTTAAAAAATATAATTATTTTTAACGTCGATTAACAACATTGTTATACAGGTTACATAAATTCATAATTTCAACTAACGATGCGCTTGGAAGAACGGTTATGAAAGAAAAATGTCGATTAAAATTTCTGAAAATTTCAGCTTTTGTTAGAGAAGAATAAACTTGTCTCCTTTTGCTTCACAGCTCTACAGAAAAGTAGGCATTGTCTGCACTGTATTTCTCGCCTACGCGAAAAGACTGTGCTTTTTCGTAACAACTGTCAGAGTTTCTCACCTTTTTAATGGAACTTCTTTCTTCACTATCCTTTTACTATTTCACTATAGGATGAAGGACTTGTTCATGACTTCTAATTCAATCCTGTAATTAATATCGGAAAATCGCCATATTCTTCACCTGCACCCAAGTGGAAATGGGAAAACCCTCAGTGGCTCATCGATCGTAAATTCTTCTAATACCCGAATAAATAGAAAGATTTTCTTATTTTGTAAAACATAAAAAGGAAAATCATTTTGGTTAATCGCCTCGAAAGGGCTAAATTATAGTAACTGAAACGAGCTGTCAAGATCGGGAAAGCCGGTCTTGAAATCAGACAGAGATCTCTTGCATAGGGATCTATTTTAAAAAATGTCCTCTCTCATCCCCAAGGAGGTAAAAGAGAAGCATATTTACTTTTAACAACTCCAGCCTAACTTGCTTTATTTGTAATACAACACCAACATTTTTTTTTGAACGTTTGTTTGTACAATATTAAAAATAATATTTAATTCAAGTTTAAGAATAAAAGTTTTCCGTAGAAAAATAGAAAGAATTAAAATTGCATTCACTAATCTCAAGGTGGCTTCTGAATTTGCTTTATGAAAACTTGAGATTCAGAACTTCGATACGCCATCATTCTATGAAAATACATCTAAGGTTTTTATCTTAAACCATTCCTAGTAGAATTAAATTGAATTAAGATTAGATATCATAGTTGTGATCGATTTTTTTTAATATAAAATTGAATTTTTCCCTGCAATTAATTCCAGGAATATCTGAGGAAAAACTTTCACTTTCCTTTTAACAACCCGTAAAAAATGTAATAGGATAATCATTGCGAAATTCCAAACAGTAGATTTAAAACTAATAGCTAGACACAATGAAATTCGATGGCAACTTATTTCGAATTTCGTATTTACGAAAAGTATCGAAACATTATATCGATTCATAATCTTTAAGATTCAAATTTAAGAGACTCTTAAGCTTCTCATTTGAAGAACAGGTACACTTAAGCTAATATGAAATATAACGATAAGGCATTTGATTTGTGTGATTTTATGAAATAAATAGAGGAGAGAACCAATTTGATTTGTTCAAATAATTTCTTTATTTTTCTATACTTCAAGGAAAGCTTCTTTTTATATTTAAATGTTTCCAAAATAACCGTTAATTAAAGTTAAAATTATCAACAGCTTTTTTTATAATACAATTGAAAGCTTTCTTCCAAAAGTTTTCTAAGAGATAACTCAAAGATTTATTTCAATTTTTACTGTACGAAATACCGTCATTAGTAAATTTCCTTTCAATTATGATTTTTACTTACTCTAGTGCATAAAATATTTTACACAATGTATTTATTTCATAGTAAAATTAAATTTAAAACTTATTTTCCGGGTGCCCGTAAATTATTAAATTTTTTTGGTTAGGTATACGTTAAGTTTTTTCTTCATTATACAAAAATTAAATTTACATTTATTAAAATGATACCTCCTTTCATTTGTGATTTATCGAAACAATAATATTAAATGAATACATAAATAATTTATCTTGAAATAAATATAAGCTATTAGTATTCGTGATAATATTAAAATTTAATTTCATTATAATTTAAAAAAAAAAATTTAATTGTTAAAAGAAAAACCTATATGCATGTGTAGTAGAGTGCTCTGATTCACTTATTTACTCGTACACATGAATTAGTGTATTGATATACGTCTAAAAACCTATCTTTAGGATTTTTTTTTAATACTACTTTTTACATTTGCTAATTCTTCATGCTTTTTAATGTACATTTGGGCACCCATTTCGTGGTCATAATAAGGAATATACCGCATTCATTAAGAGCTGAGAGCGAATAATCAAATAATTTTTGATTATTTACTGTCTTGGTTTCCTGTAACATATTAATTGATTGCTCGTGTAATATTTGTAAACTTTTAAAAATATATTAACCGCAGTAAAATTTATTTTTTTTTATGAGTGAGTATATAAGGAGTAAACAAAAATAACTAACATGATTCTAGCGGTAAACTTACAATGTTGGTTTTATACTATTATGATCCGCGCTGAATATATCTCACCTAATTACATCTCCTCTGTCAGCTCTTTGTGAATAGGTATAGATTAGGTCCAGTTATTTTTCAAAAAAATATATATCGGTAAAATATGAGGAAAGGGTTTACTTCTTATAGACTAGAAAATAAAAATTAATACTAACATTAAGATACTAAGAATTGTTACCAGTAACAATAATTTGTTTTCCATCTCGCATTATTAGCACTTTTCCCTACATTTATTGTCGAGTTTATCAGATGATATTTTACCAGCGAAATTGTTTATTTACTTTGATTACAGAACTGTATTATGCTTAATTCAATCTTTTAACTTTTTTAAATTTAATTAAGCAAAACAAGGAGAACTATAATATTTAATTCTTATACGAAAAGAATTTAAAATCTTAAGGAAATCATTATTATTATTTGTCATTTTAAACTAGCCTTTAATAAAATATTTAAGGAAATTTTCTCAATATATTAAATAAACGTATTTGGAATTCATTAACCGGAATTATTTCAGAAGTGGCCAACCAGGTCGTGGGTAAGAACATCTATGAAATCATAAATGGTCTAGAGGCCGGTTATAACATACGAGTAGTATGATTTTAAAAATAGATAAAATAATTTTATTTTTTAGTGTTAGTAAAATTTTATGATTCTTTATCATGATATTTTTTGATAATTACTGAACTTTTTCATACATATATTAAAAGGTTGTTATTTATCCTTATTAACTATTTTAATAAGAAAATTTATTTACGGATGCTTTCCTTTTGGATTACAACAAATATTTTTATTTTTACACAGTGATTTCTCCTAATCATAAAAATTGGCCGATTAGCTACTCGTATTTTTTATGGTCGAAATTTTTTGGACATAAATGAAATTTATATTATTATTTTTGTAATAATAAAATAAAACTCGATAAAAAATCATGTATTAATTAATACATGATTAAATCATTAATACTAATTAATTACACATTTTTTACGATAGATTGGACTTTTATTTTGTGTTCTTCTTAAAAATCATATAAAAGTAGTATGGATTAATTTTACATGGAGCTCATAATTTAAAAATATATTTTTATTTATGATATTTAAAAAAAAATTTAAGCTAGTTCGTATCTTAAAAAATTAATTATTCCGTAATCTATAAATTATAGGTTACCGTATATTTATAAGAAATCGTATAAGTTATTCATTTTTTACGGTAATAAACTTTTATATAATAATTATATTGCGTGTTAATAAAAAAATATTATAAAAATATTTTTGAGAGGGAAAGTTTAAGTTTTTATTGTAGTCTTTTCCGAGGCTGAATTAGTTGGCTCTTTTTTTTAATTTTTATTTAAAGTAGCCAGATATTATTCATTAATTAAATTAATAAATCTGTATGGTAAATAAGACAAATTTATAATTTTAAAAATGTACTTAATTTTTTAAAATTATATATTTAATAATGAAATTATTAATTAATTTCATTATTTTAGATAAACGAGATTTTTCCTTATAATGTTTAAGACAAAGGTGCTATATTTATAACTAAATATGAATTAAATTGAGAACTCTTTTTTGTATCGAAATCTTTGGAAAATAACTTTTAGTACACCAAATATATATATATATAAAAGTTGCATACAAAAATTTCTACATAATTTATTTTGAAAATATAGCTTTAAAGGAAAAAAAAATAGTCGTTATAATAATTTAGTTTTTATATATCAAAACCGTCTTTATTTAATATTTTCTAAAAAAAAATATTCCCTTTAAAAAAATTACGTTGTTTTTCATATGTGCATACATATATGATTACTATAACATATATATATATATATATTAGAAAGACTTAACCATTTTTTTTTTGTATCTAAATTTACATGTGTGTATGCTTTGGCATACACATTTAGCTTGTTAGAGAAATTATAAATGTTTATTACGTAAAAACGTGTTTTGAAATTTATTTTATGTATACTACTATTTTACAACACTTATTAATAAATATAAATTATAAAAATATGATACCAAATCGTTATTACCACAAATAAATTATGTACTACAATAATCCATCGTTTATATTCATTTTTAAATTTATAAAAGTAAATAGGTTTTACAATGCAATTTATATTAAAATTCTTGAAAAAATAATAAAAAATAAATAAAAAGTAATAAAAATAAATTTTTAATATAATATAAATGTATAATTCTGTTAAAAATATATATTTAACAATAATTAATTTCACTGACTTTTGTCTTATTAATGAAAGATAAAAAAAAAAAAAAAAAAAAAAATTAATTTCAAACTTAAATTTAAATTATATAAGTTCAAATAAATTATTATACTAAGAGAATAAAATTATAATTTTTTATTATTTATGTTTTAAAGCTATTATAATGTATAAAATTATTTATTACTTACTAGATGTGCAGGCACGGATGGATTGGTAAAATGTAGTGTGTAAGGACAGGGATGCTCGGGTACTAGTTGTCGGGTCTGTAGGGCTGAACGAATGGCTCACTGTGGTTCCGTGCGTCCAAGTTATATTAGTTGTACGGTGAAGGGGTAGAGAGGGTAACCCTGCTTTCTATTGGTGGAAACTCTAAATCTCCCACTAACACCCACTTCCATCTGATAAAAATCATCACGGGTACAACTTGAAAATCTACCCCGCATGTGTTTGTGCAAGCGCGTTTACCTATCAGTATAGTGTAGGCGTGTGCATCTCTGTTTTGATAAATTTAAGGTTTTTTCCGATGAAAAGAACACTAGTACAAGATTCTACAATAAGTTTCATATTTAACCGACAAAGCTGTCAAATAATCGAAGAAACTAATAAATATCGCATTATCTTGTTTTGTGTGATTCTTTATCATTTTTCTGTCTTCGTGTAAACTTTTTATAAACGTCGTATTTTATTTATTGTTTTTTTTTAATATTGAAAATATATACTGTGTTTTATAGTTTGTAGCAAACATCTGTAGTAATATATATATATATAATACGTGTAGTATGTATTAAAATTCAAGATTCAAAAAAAAAAATAATATGTAGTGATCCTCTTGAAGTCACGTGGTTTGAATTATATGGTTTGTTTGACGTATATTGACGCGTTGTTAAGGCCTAAAACAATAGTAATCTATCTCTCTGATAACTGAGTTCAACCGTTTGAAAGGTTTGCGTATTTTATTCCCAATCTTTAGTAATTTTAATTATCCGGACTCTCTAAGATTTATCTTGAATTTTAGTCACATAACATTGTAGTTATATGTAACATTCATTTCACATTTGCTTGTATAGGTTACCTTAAACAAAAAATAGCCGATCCATTACAATCTATTAATACATTAAAACAAAGTATAAAAACGCCGTTATAATTAAATATAATTATATAAATATATGATTACGATTACGAAAGTTATTTAATTTAAAAATGTTTAGTTTTGGTGCATGTAGTGATATTTTATTTAAAAAATGCACTCTTATGAAATATTTATCTAAGTAAGTTTATGAATAAACGTGTTAGAAATAAGACATAAAGAATAAAATGATATAGTTATAAATACAAGATAATTACAATAATCATTTTAAAAGAATTCATATCCACTTGATTTTATGCACCAAAGTGTTTTTATCGGAAATTCCATAAATATTACGAAAATTAATTAATTACCTATAACATGATGTGACCATACACCAGCCGGTGAAATAATCTCATAATATTGTTCATTAAGGAATCGTTTCTTTCGACATATTGTGTAAATTAGTTATATCTTGCTTTTCCCGAATTAAACAGATTTTATTACCTTATCGGTCTCCCTAACACCCAATATTTCTGAGTTCAGGCGTGTTTCTAGACGGACGAAGGTTCTTGGAAGGTGTTTCCAGCAGTAGTACTTTCTAAATTGAGCTGTTCCTAGGTTTTAAATGAGTTGTCACAACGGTACAATTTTTAAACTTTATGTTTAATATTTCGTCATTTGCACCCTCTTCTTCATTGCTTTACGGTCGGATGGTCGACCAGATTAAACGATCAGTCATACAATTCGACAGACAGGTTTACTGTGACCCATGTCTTCATTGCAAGCAGACACGTCCTATTTGCACCGGTTCTGTTTGCTGTTTTTATAACAAAGCGATGTGCAAACATTAACGACTGCAACACTTCTAACTGTGTTCGCGATGCTGATGGTTTTAATTTACGAAAGATGTTATTTCTTGCGAAAAATTTTCCTTCAGTCTTTTACGTCATTGTAAAGTATTTTAGAGGTAAAAAGTGTTCAAAAAGTTCACGCTCCTTGGTATATCTACTGTGTTCAGTCGCTTTTTTCCCTCTTTGTTAGAAAAATAAAAGATGTATAACTGAGTTTTCTTCACCTTTTTTCTCAAGTGATTTTCTTCACAGCAGTTTGTTAGACTGGATAATATTGAAGTATCTTTTGGTTTTTCACAACCTGTAATATAAAATTTAACGTAAGAACTCTGTGTTGAAAGCTAAATGTAAATATTTTGTTTATTCTATAATTACATGCAAAAGTATTTTTAAGTTAATTCAAAACCCAAAAAACTTATTTCAGACCTTTTGAATGAAATACGAGTTTACAGAATAAAGACAAAATACTTCGTATTTGAAAAACTTAGCCGATTTATCTAACCCTGTTTTGTTTTATCATATAATGTTGTTCATTTTTAATAAAATATAAGTGAAATATAAAATTTTCTTGTTAGGTGCATTATTATCTCCCGAGCCATTTACAGTATGAAAGGTACCCGTAAAAATGTGCTGATCCTTGTGCAGATTTCGCAAATGAATTCGTCGAAATATGAGGCAAGACTTACCAGTAATTAACTTTTAAATGTTCAAATTTTTCTTTCTAAGTGTTCGGTGTACTACTTTTAGCTATCTAAATGCGTTAAAGATCCGGATGAAATGATTTTTAATTTTAGTTTAAAAAATCTCGGTATCCCGACCAGTTGTAGGAACAAGAACGCATTCAAGGCACATCTCTCCTAAATCTCTATTGTGATAACATTCTCCCCCTCCCGGTCGCTTCAAGAACTCCATCGATCTTTAAAACTTTTCTCCCCCTCTCCACCACCTGTGACGCCGCGCCGCCACAAAATTGTTCTATGGAGATGAACTGAGGTGCACATTTTGCATACTGTTTTCCAGGTCGACATACCCAGCTACTGTTGATACCATTTAACTGATTTTAGCTTGTCGGTCTCTTGAACATATGAATTTCACAAACGTTGTGAAGGACTACCGTGAAGTTACGGGTTATTTTCCTACTTACATCTAACTTAATCAGCTTACCTACCTTATTTTCACTCTGTGATAACCATTTTATTCGAGAAGATGATAATAGAAATTACAGTTACCAGAAATAATATAGCGTACGCGTTGTAACAATATTATAGCGTAAGAATAGTATGAAAGTAACTTGATAAAAGGGTAGAATACGATTACTTACCGATAAATAGCAAACCTTTTTTTTACTAATTATTATTATTGTAGACAAAATGTCCTTAAAAGATGAGATCAATCTCTAGGAAGCGATTCTATTTAACATACTGAACAAAAAATGTCCAGTGAACAAAGGTCCGAAAACATATTTTTTCTTCTGTCCGTCATTTTGAGCTTTTTAAGAAAAAAATTATTTTTCAAGGACGGTTGGAGATAACGCATTAAAATTATGTACTTTATTTTAAACTAAAATTCTTTAATAGGAAAAAAATAACTATACTCTTCGTTAAGAAATTTCAAAATGGCTGTCGTTTCAATTATTCAATCCTAAATATCATAGAAATTACTTGATTCATCAAATTATGTTTATTATGAAAATTATGAAGCAATTTTTATGAAATAAAACGACACCGTATTCATAAAAATCCAATGACAAACAACAGACTTATTGAAAAAATAGGCCTAAACCGATATGGCAGCCATCTTGTTTTTTTTATTATCGTGACTCCCTTGATAACTTAATGAAATTTTCCTGGAAGTAACCAAGATAATAAATCATGATTTTAGGACACTCTGTAAATAAAGGTTATTGAAATTTTAACGAAAACATAACCTTAAATTAATGCATGTACATATTTTTAAATTTTTACGAAGAGGGCCAACAGATCTCATAAGAGTAAAATTACAAACTTTTAAGATTTGCTGATAATACTATCATTTTATATGTAATCAGGCACGAGTTAAAAGTAATGATTGATAGTATTAATTCAGCCGCTAGGGAATAAATCCAATTAAAAATGAAACAAGAGTAAAAAAAAAAAATGTAAAGAAATTTGATAGAAAGGAGAATAATGAGAAAATAAATCCTTCTTCGATTTGTACGATTGACGCTATATACATCCAAATAGCGATCGGGACGACATTATTTTAATCTATTACATTTGCTTTAATAATAACATACCTTTGGTTATTTGCTTCTAACCATTTATGAATATTAATAACTGTTATATAATGTTCTGTATTATTTACTGTTTGTCAGTAATATTGAAATCCATAGTTTACTGATGGTATAATATTTTTAGCTATACTGTAAATATAGCACTTGCTATTTAACCTCATATTGACATAATACACTTGATGTGTATTTATTTTAATTCCACTAACAAAGAGACCGATTATTGTTTAAACACAGTTTATTTAATAAATTTAGCAGTTATTTTTCTATCTACAATTATAGACTTTTCAGAACGGTCTACTATTTTATTTTGCCATTAAAAAAATATTGTTTTTCTTGAAACCGGAACTAATTTTGTATATTTATTTTACTTTATTGCTGCATAACTTGCATTTACGTTATCGATTCCTACGAATAAAAAAAAAACATGTCTGACGTTTAATTTGGAATTAGCAGAACCTCTATGATGCAAATTAGTTTAACAGATCGGGACTCTTCCCATTTGACAACCAGTAAGATAAGACTCCTAAGATAACCCACCAGTTTGATCTAGTGGTGAACTTGTCATCGCAAATCAGCTGATTTCGAAGTCGAGAGTTTTAAGGTTCAAATACTAGCAAAGGCAATTACTTTTATACGGATTTGAATACTACATCGTGGATACCGGTATTCTTTGTTGGTTGGGTTTCAGTTAATCAAACACGTCGGAGATGATAAACCTGAGACTGCACAAGACTACATTTCATTTACTTTTGTGCATATCATCGTCATTCATCCTCTAAAGTAATTCCTTACGATGGATCCGGAGGCTAAATAGAAAAATAAAGAACTTCTAATATAAGTAAAAAACTTGGAATAAAATATGTAAAGATTTTTTTAAAAAAACAACTCTTAAATTAAACGCACTTAAAGGTAAAAAATAATTTTAGGACTGTATCTCAGAATGATTTGACAATAAGCTTAGATGGTGATTTGTAAGATTATATGAAAGTCAGCTTCAAATTAAGAATTTGATGTTTTTGCCAGTTGTTTGAAATGCGTATTGAATGGCCTAAAGACTGGAGAGAAAAGAATTGTACTTTGACATGAGCTCCCCATTCTCCAGGTCATTTATCACACATGAAAAAATTGGCAAAAATATACCAAATTTTTAATTTGAAGTTATGACTTTCAAATAATCTTATATATCACCAACAAAGATTGTGTTAAATCCATTCTGAGATACCATCCTGGAATTATTTTTTACCTTTCAGTGCGTTTAAGAGTGATGTTTAAAATTTTTTTTTTTACATATTTTTTATTTTCTACTTTTTAGAGCATTTAATTTAAGAGTGGTTTTCAATATGTCTTTTTTTATGTTTCTTACTTTCTATTAATTTTCAAAGTTTACACTTTATAACTGCACTAGTGATCGAAAGATCGTTTGAGCAATTTT
>JAAAKQ030001405.1:0-18959 GCA_010016005.3 Zanna intricata | reverse complement strand
CATCCGGAGGTCCCGGGTTCGAATCCCGGTCAGGCAAGGCATTTTTCACATACGCTACAATTCATTCATCTCATCCTTTGAAGATATACCTTAACGGTGATTCTGGAGGTTAAACACAAAAAAAAAAAAAAAAAAAATGTATGGTCACAACTCAATCAGATGTTCTTCTTCTACAGCATTGGTATTAAATGGATTTCATACATCAAATGAATTTAACTCCATCGGAGGTCAAAAATTGTTCCAAAAAGGGAAAACATTTCCTGACTTCATCTTCATACATTTTTATTTTCCATAGCGTTATGATTTTTTTTTATAAACGGAAAAATTCTCCCGATCATCTTTAGAAATTTCATGTTGCTTCCCTGAGAGAAAGGTTCAGTGCATTCAAGCTTTTTAAAAATGTGACGTAAATACAATAGCCTTACAAAAAAAAACTTTTTTCACAAAATGTTCAAAATACTTGTGTTCCTCTTTTTAAAAAATATAAATTTCTCGTCACCGTGACAAACATATGAGAACAATTCATTATCACTGCAAAGTGCTAGTACGACACAAAGATATGTGTTCAGATCCCCATTTAGTTTCTTGAAAAGTCTTGCTTGCAAATGCCAAGTTTTTATAAAGTTTTACTACATTCACTTCATATTATAAGACTTGGATGAATATAAAAATCAGATATTTTAATGTAAGTGCTTCCCTATGAATAACACAAAGGTTACAGTACTTCAATGGCTTTGCTTTGAATAAAAGCCTACAATCATAACAGGTGGACATAGAACAAACACAATCATTACAAACACCAATAAACTTAGTCCTCTCCAAACTTTTTTTGATATAAAAGCATCAAGACTTTTGAATATGTCTTGAGCCTTGGTACTAGCAGTGATCCTTTTACAGAAAAGGTTTTCTATAATATTACTGCCATCTATAAATAGTACATTGCAAATCAAGTGAGCACATCATTATTATATATGGCCTCACTCTGCTGCTAACCAAATTCCTTCCCTTTTCCTTTTTTCAGTTAATTTATCATTGATTTTCTCCACTATGAGTTATATTCTGCAGCTGATGGTGTTATTGGAAAAAGGCACTAGATGCACAAGTGTAGTTCTGAGAAATTGTAGAGACTATTTTGTAAAATTTCCATAATAAAACAGATTTTAGTTCTAATCTCCTGAATAATAACTGTAACTAATCTTTATCATTTTCCTGTCAAGTCACAATAATAAATTTACATCATAAATGGATCTATAACTTCTCTTTTATCATAATAATTCCCTTACTTCAATGAATTGGTAAGACATGCCAACTACTTACTTGCAATGAAAGGGAATGAGAAGAGACATTTTCTTATCAATAATTGTTGCTGTAATCTGAACTGGTTGCTAATAAAGATTATTAAATAAATAATCGATGGATGAAGCCCATACTTGATGCAAATTTTTGCTGTGAATTTTTGTTAATTAATAAAAACTTGATTCTGATAGAATAAGTACATATTTTATAGATCGCATAAGGAAATTTTTGGTGTGTTTCTAACACTATGAACACGAAAGAGCGACTTATTCAAATATGTTATGCTGAAACAAGTACTAGTGCACTGGTTGATCAAGAGTACAATCGCAAAGAAAAAAATTAAACCATAAAAAATGAGAGAATTTCAGTCGAAATTGATACTGCACAAAAATAATAATGATTTTGAAAAATATTTTCAACTGCGTGAAATTAAAATAAATTAAATGGGTACAGAATAGAGCAACAATTTTGATTATTAACTGATAAATATTTAGTGCATAGCTAATTAAATTAAGCAAGATTGCGGTAAACTAAGGCTTTCGTAATTACTGAATATTATTCAAAAACGCATCAAGAGAATAATATTGTTTTTGTATAAGTTGATCTTTAATGTAATTTAAATGAAACAAAATTTTTATCAAATGACGAATCTTTAAATCGTTACGGCAATTGTGATTAATACACGAAACTGTTAATCTTCTAAATTTAACAATTTATTTTCATGAGTTACATTCACCGGCACCGAACAAAGACCTTTTTTACTTCGGGAACTTCCTGGAACTTTTTCTTTTTGCTCCTGAAGATGTTTTTTAACCGCATTCGTAAGCAGTAGTAAAATCCCATGCTTCTGATAACTCCCTCGTTACTTTTATAAATAAGTAATATAACAAGAATACTTTTTTCTTTTACTTCATCTTGTGGTAAATCAGTCATTGAAATAGTAAAATTAACTAAATTACCTAAACTAAGCAGTGGAAATGTATAGCCTTCTAGCAGAACATGGCTAACAGTAATGCAACAACGTTATTGTTCCTACTACACTATTAAATTTGTTTATGCTTAACACCCTTAAAATTACACTCTCACTCGCCTTACAGCACTAGTATCGATGGTTAGATAATTTCTATAGTTGCTGCATCTATTGGCAGCTTTTGATTCTACTTATTGTGGCATTAACCTTAAATTCATGTGAAAGATTCGCTAGTGAATTCTGGTATATGTGGTGAAATTTGTTCAAGCTAATACTTTTTTTATTTTTTGAATCATATTAATAAGCGTTATGTGTAATGACACCTTTGGGGGAAGATACTGTGAATAACTTATCAATCTTTGATATCATATATTTGTACTTAAATCGATTACTTGGAATTTTTGGTCTAACCTCACATGTTTCATTCACACAATTAAATGATGATTTTTCAGTTAAGTTATTTTTTAATAAATACTACGATTTAATTAATTGGTTTTCTTTTGATGAGTTTCAGTTAAAACTGTTGAAAGGTTTTCTTGCTATTTTACTTGTAAATTCACTTCTGATACTGTTCTCGTGGAAAATATACGGATATAGAATTTGTTTACGATTTATGAAACCAGGTTAGTAAATGTTTATTTATTTTTGTTATTAACTGTGAAAAATGCTGGTATAAATATATTATACACTTAGTGACTCTTAAGTATTACCTGGTTGCAGTAAATTTTACTCTTATGAAAACGTTGGTTTCACAGTAGCCTAATAACTAATAATAAAGTATACACTTCGTATATATTTTTATGAAATGGTTTGTATATAATTTTAATGCTCTTTAAGGTATTTGTATCCTAGTTCTTACTAGAATTTAGAACTTGAACTTAATAGACACTACTAGTTTCTAAATCCTGTTAAAAACTTGAATATAAATTCCATATGATAAAATTTAAGTATTTTTTTTTACAGTGATTTAATGATTTAAACATTATTTCCTTCTACCAATTTCAATATAATTGTCTTTAATTATGACTGCATATGTAAGTACAAGGTCAAAAAGTATTTATTAATTAGCCAAATATTTAAGTTTCATGATAATTTTTAACATTTAAATCATTCTAATCTGTTAAGTTTTTTTTTCTTTTAAGCTATTTAAAAAAACTTTTTAACAAAAATAAAGCTATGCTTACTACAGAATGTTATTGTGAGAAAGTTTTATTTATTTATTTTTCTTTATGCTGTTAATGGGTTTTCACATGGGAATGACACCTTCTGTGATGATGTTAGAGTTCACCTACCAAGTGACATTGATTGGCTTTGTTTGATTTATTTGAACACCAGGATTAGTCATGTATTCTTATTATGCAATGTTATATTGTACATTAACTTTTTAATTATTTATACTTTTTGTCATTTCAAAATAAATGAGACAATAACCATTTCGACTTAAACCTGCTCAAATTAGAACAAGAGTTGTTAACTTGTGAAGGTTTCTTAGAAGTAAGTTTTTATCCTGATCATATTAATTGTTATAGCCTTATGTTTTATAATAATTTATATTATGCTGGTATAATATATTATATACTTAATGACTCTTAAGCATTACCTGATTCAGTATAATTTACTCTTATGACATAATATATTACCAGTATAATATAATTTATACTAGCAATTCAAATATGTTTAAAAAACTGTGACTAATCATAAAAAACAGTGACTAATCACAATTACGTAAATTATATAATATGTAATTACAATCTGATTGTATTTGAAGTCATAAATGCAAAATGTTTTTAATGTTTACGAATTTAAAAAAAAATTCAGTTTATAAAGTAAATGTTCCTTTCAAAAAAACAGTCTTCATCACAGTAACACCACATCTTGAACCTGTAAAAATCACATGGTACAGTTTCAGAACTGTACTGAAGTACTGAGGTAGTACCATACTGTCAAACAGAACCATAACACTTTTTATGAACTTTTGAATTGTTAATATTATAGCTCCTTTTTTACTCAATTTCTTCAAGGTTTCACCAAATGATTTTTTTTTACATTAATTATAGAGCATTTACTCTTCACTTAACACTTAGTCAAAAAAAAGGGTCAGCATTATGTTTCTGGTATATTAAAACTTTCAGTACTTACTTCTTTGAAGAGGAGAAGTTAGTGAAAAGTCCTGAATTTTTTAAAGTGAACTCATCTTTGTTGAAGTGAAAAGTGGGGATCCAACACTTATCTTCAGTTACACAGTTTTGTCCAAAAAGTAATTTTATTTATCATAACAGTCCAAAAATGTGAGAACTGTTGAAAATGTTTCTCTACATGTCTATCATATATTGGGTACTTGCCAATCACACATTTTAAATAGTTCAGATGCTTAGAAATAATGTTGTGCAAGCTTCCTTTATCCAAATCAGCTGTAATATAATTCACCTATTCACAAGCAAATGTTTTTGAATACATTTAGTGGTGTCATCCATTATTGAAGTAGATGATTCTCCTTCCAACAGTAATGTGCTTTAATATCTATGCATTCATTTTTAATCAACATACACTATTTTGTGATTAGCTGGTGTGCAAATCTGTGTTGCTATACTGCTTACTGCAGTTAATCCAGATCCTACAGTTAAGTTGGGTTTCACATGCTTGCTTACAGAAAACAAACCACTGTATAAATTTCTAATTTGGGTGTTATTTGCTTAGGCTAATTATGTAACTGTTTTTCAAATATGCAAAGTTTTATTACATTTAAGGAGGTGGAATATATAACCAATGTATACAATAACTTTCATCAAAATATAGAAAAAATTCAGATGGTTGCAAGTAATTTTTTGATTGTTTTACATATTATTTTAATTTATTACAATTTTAAGCATTTAACTAATGACAGCATTAGCTTTACATGAAGCATTATCTTTCTTTTTTGTAAAACTTAAGCCCAAGATAAGTAAAATGATTAACTATTTCTAATATACTAGTTTTCAAAAATAAAAGTTTTTAGAGCTTTTATTTTTTCTTGTTATAAAATTTAACAATTTAGTTATGGTAGCAATACATATTATTAATGTTATTTATTTGAGAGTAACTTTTTAAAATATTTCATTTATTTTTAAATCAGTGTAGCTATCAGCTTAACCTAACAAAGTCAATCCACATTTTTATTTATTCTAATTTCATCTGTGTCGACTGATCTGAAACAACTTACAGTATCATAAAAAAAATTAGGCTTAAAATTCTCCCTTTCCTGAGAAAACATCTTTAATGATTTAAGCTCCAAAAAAAAATTATCATTACATGTTGTAGAAATAGTTACACAAAAATATAACCTTGTTATTGTTTTTATTACCTTCCCAGATAATTTAAAAAATACAGATCTTGTTCCACAAATTGTGATCAGAGTTGTCAAATGCTATTTTAAGGTCAAAAAAGGCAATATAAATAAATGCTTTTTGACAGAACACGCTTTTTTTTGACAGAACAATATTAAGATATAGTCTATAATTATTTTGAACTTCCAAATAGTGTAACCACTTTGAGATAAAGTTTTATAAAAATAAAAATTTCAGTAAAAGATTTTTGCCCATTATAATTTATAAATGAATCCAAGAATTGATGATATGTTAAAATAAACATTTAAGAAAAATGTAACAAAATCTGTTAATGTTCAATACTTGCACTGTCCGATGTTAGATCTTGGTTAATCCATTCTTCCAGTTAGGGAAATCATGTACTATGTACATTAATATTAAACTGAGAGCATTTTAAATTTAACATGATTTTTAAAAATTTAATTTTAACAATAAATTATATTGAAATTTAATTTCATTCTATTAATTGTACCAGTATCTACATCTTTCTGAACTAGTTTTTTGAAGATATAACATTTTGCATCAGGTCTTTGTTGTTGTTTTTTTTAAGATGTAATACATATACATCATACATTAGTAATGTTGTAAAAATACGAGGTATGATAAAAAAATACGGTGAATGAATTTTTATAGCAGCAATTACTTAAGCTCCATCTATTTCAACTAGTATGTCTCATACCCTCATGTGTTGAGACAGGCAGTGACAGGTTTGAACACATTCCGGCTTGTCAGTCTGCTTCTATAGCCGCTACAGTGAGGTCGTGTTTGCAGTGTCTTTCGTGAAACATGGATCTTGAACAACACATTAACATTACGTTTTGTTTCAAGTTGAAAAAAAGTGCCAAAGAAGCTTATGAGATGTTAAAATCAGTGTATGGTGATAATGTGGTAACTTTGAAGACTGTTTACAAATGGTATGAGCGATTCAAAAGTGGGAATGAGTTGATTAAGAACAAGGAACAATCGGGATGTCCTTCGACCTCAAAAACAGATGAAAATGTGCAAAAAATGGCCAAACTTGTTCGTTCAAACAGACGAAAGACTATTCGAGAGCTTATTGAACATCATCTCTTAAAGGGCCATGCAAAGCTTTTTGCGCGAAGATAGAGACCTAAAAAATGGGCTAACAGCTTTCTTCTTCATCATGACAATGTGTCGTGCCACAAGCCGATTTTGATTCGCGAGTTTTTGGCCGCTAAAAGTCTTCCTGTCTGTTCACATTCGCCTTACTCACCAGATTTAGCACCACGGGACTTCTGGCTCTTCCCGAAAATAAAAAAATGCTAAAAGGGAAACATTTTAACACAATTACTGACATTGAGAAGGCCACGACAGAGCAGCTGAAAGCCATTCCAAAGAAGCCTTTCAGAAATGCTTCCAGTGGTGGATTCAATGTTGGGATAAGTGTATTGCTAGCCAAGCCAAGGACAGTACTTTGAAAGATATTAATTCATATTTAAGGTAACTTTTATACTTTGTTTTTTATAACATAATTCACCGTATTTTTTGATCACATCTCGTATTTACATTTTTCAGAACTATTTTAATAATTTCCATGAATTTATTTACTATTTTTTTGACTTATCGCAATTTTTTGAGTATTACTAAGAAAACAGTAAAACTACTCCATTGATACAACATACAAAAAAAATTATGCTGACAATAAGTTTCAGTAAATTGTCTTTCATGCAGCACAACCCTGCTTGCATGTAACCTTTTTGTGGTAGAGAGATACCTTAAGTCAGTGACTACTTTTTTAGGGTATAAAATGGTAAAGGAAATAAGCAGATCATGTAGGGGAATCAAGCACAGAAGTTCTTGATTTAGAAGCTTATTTGGTGGAATATTTTTGCTTTCACTTTTTAAATTTAAGTTTTGATTGCAAATAGAAACCAAATATAAAAATTATTTTGATAAATCATTTATTATAAGTTTAAAAATGTAAAAAAAAATTGTTGGTGGAATGACTTTTATAATTTTAGAGTCAACAAGATTTCAAATCTCAAGTTCAAAGTAAATTGTTAGTTGACCATTTAGTTAAGCCTCCTTTGCTTTTATGCATTGTTAGAAATAATCTCAAATTGTCACCATTATTGGTTTTAGAGCTACAGTAATTCAGTTTATTAATTAATCTTGTGTTGACTTGAAAAAGGATAATTTGATTATTTTCTCTCCAATTTAAAGTTACCATATGTAAGAGAGTTTAAGAAGATTAAAGAAAAATAAATTTATAGATAGACATAAACAAGAGTTTAGTTTATATTTGTGAGATAAGGATAAAAAAAAAATTATGTTAGCTTCAAATAAGAATATTGGAATCATACCATCACTTTGAAATAAAGTGAATAATTTCATTGTTTCCTAGATGTCATCAGATAGACAGTGTGGATTATTTATTTAAAATTTGTTAAAAAATTGTTTAATAAATGTTATTTTTAGTGTTTAGAGTACTAATATTGAAAAATGCAATTTAATTCTTTTTGTTATTTTTTCAGCTACAACAAAAGTAATAGAAGAATTAAGAAAAAGCGTTTCACAATTAAAACTTCCAAAAGAACATACACCAAGAATTTAAAAATAGAATTATAGTGGAGGTATTGGGTAAATAATTAACATTTTAGGCTATAACTAATATTAAAGTTAATTTCATTAGCTTCTTTATTTATATATAATAAAATATTATTTTTTTTAAAAATGGCTGAGAAGATTAAGAAATTTTGGGAAAAGAAAAAGACTGAAGCTAAGTTTAAGATGGCTGGACCTGGTCATAAATTGGGTGAAACTAAACCAACTTCAGGACGACAGAAGAATCTAACATCTGTTAATGAGGAACAGACTTGTAGACCTAGAGCTGCACCATCTAATGAAGCTAAACAAGCTGCTGCAGCTGCTTTGGCACGATTAGGAAGTGGAAAACATGATGCTCCTGCCTTTAATACGTAAGTATTTTTAATTAAAACAACAGGACTTTTTTAGTTTTTTTTTTATTTTTGCTTATTAAATAAATATTAATTTATTTTTTGGATAAGATTTATTATGCTGGATGATAAAAATATACAACTAAAAATTTGTGTAATCTAGATCTGCAATTTGTTTTAGTATTATTTATTTATTGATGATAAAAATATCTGTTATTTTTACTTGATATTAAATATGAACCTTTATTGCCTTGTAGATGTTTCATATAAAATGCTGACATTTAGACTTGTTGCTATTTTCATTTTATTTTTAAAAAAAAGAAAAATAATTTTGTAATTTTTACTATTATTCCCAATCTTAAATTTTCTCCCAATAAATATATTTTTTTTATTGTAAATAAGTGAACTGGGATAATTGTTAGAAATAATAGTACAGACAAAACTATTTGTAAGTATATTATAGTAAAACTTCCAAACATTGGACACGACTCAGGATCCTGTCCGTTATTTAGAGGCATCTGCTATTCAGAAAAATGTGAGTACTGTATTATCTTCAATTACTGTATAGAAAAAAAACACTTGATTAGGACAACAGTATTGTATATTTATTTCATGAAAATTAAAAAAAAAAAAAAAATGTTGCTAATTAAAATGACCGTCAAAGTCAGTCTATATTTTGTTTTACTGTAAATAAAACACTCTTCTATGTTCATATTTCAATAAGAATAGTAATACTCTACTACTGTAATCAACCTATAAAATTACGATACTATACTAAAATGAAATAAACACAATGTATGCTACAAAAATATTAATCAAAGAATAAAAGAATGTACGTTAATCAAAACACATGTTACAAAAAATAATGTATAAATCAAAATAAAAAACCAAACACAGATACGCTTAGATGGTTTTTACCATCTTTTGATTTTATACATAGGTGGTTTAAGATATCTGTTTATTTTAGTTTGAACTAAGTCCTGGTACATATTTTTTCAATAAGCAACCACACTTCTGATATGAAAACAACGCCTTCTAGTAATCGTTTTTTAAGAAGTATTGTTTTAATTTTCTGACCTCTTCTCTTGCTTCCTTCCTCGGGATGGTAAGTCATTATCATAATCATCATTGATAGAGTCATTGTTTTTGGAAGTAGTCTAGTCAGTGGCAGCAACGAGATCATGGTTATCAGTCAGTACATCCTCTTCGTTGAGTGTCAATGTTTCGGGTACTCTTTATAGTTTCTAAATAGTTCAATAAGTTGTGTAATTCACTCTGTTGCCACTGAATTTTTATTTGGTTCAGTGAGATTTTCAATGTTGAAATTGAAGTTAGTGTATGGAAGTTTAATACTGGATTTTACAAAAACGATTTCTCACTTTCATAGTAATAATCTGCTTTATAGTCATACAAATCCATAAACTGCCTCCAACACACTAATGCTATTAGAAAGCTCATCAGCATCTATAACTTTCATTGTTCACAATGATCAAGCGGTTGACATTGCAGTGGTTTTTGGGGAAGAAATGTTAATTTTAATAATTTATTTTATAAATTCTAATGTATAAATAATAAATTCTAAGAAAAAATATAGTGTTATATGTAAAAAAAAATATTACGTGTTCAATGTACAGTGTACACTTGCACAGCAGCTGATGACAAATCATGCTGGATGATGAGTTGATTGAATTCATAACATCAACATCTAAGCCAAAAGTGATTCATTTCACAACAGATAAACAAATTAGTCATCCTCATTCACCCTCTGAAGTAATACTTTACGGTACAAAAAAACAAATTAGTCACCTAGAGTACAAAATAAAAAAATAAAAATTACAATTTTTATTCTCGCTGTTTGTTTTTCAGAACTGATTGAACAGATTTTATTGGTAAATTCATTGTCCATGTTCGTTATTTAAGGTCTATTATTGAGACATATTTTATCCATTAATACAGGTATAAAACTGCCAGGAAATAATAATCTAAATCTGTCCTGTATTAAAAGGAGTCCAATATTTAAAGTGTCTGTTAAGCGAAGTTTTAGTGTATAATTGCTATAAACCTCTTTCTCATACAACTTCCACATTTACTCAGTCATTTTTAATGACTTAGTCATTCTTGTTTCTTAATTAATAGATCTTTTAATCCTGACTGGTCTGAGTGATTTAGAAGAAATTCCTGTTGACAATTTTAAAAAAAACTAACAAAAAGAACTACAAATGTTACTTCCAAGAGGTCAATAATACACTTTAAATAGACCAATGCTTTAGCATGCCGTAATGTACCATCAGTCATAGAATAATATGCTCTTTAGAAATTAATTTAAATTTATAAAAGGTCAATTAGGACTCTAATGTAAGAACAAAAAAATTAATAATTTTATGGAAAAAAAAAAGAAGGTAATCCATGAGGTAAACTGGTTAATCTAGACTTTCTCTGACACAGTAGAAGAGAGCAAGGTCTCCAATTGCAACTCACTGTTCTTTGGTTTTGGGTCGGTAGTGATGTACCAAGTTTCATCAGCTGTTGAAAAATTCTTCTGATTATATTGAAACAGTTCCAAGATTGTGCTTAGAAATGTTTACTCGTTCATGCTTTTGATCAATTGAGAAAACAGCACCCATCTTGAAAATAATTTTCATATATACAAATATTTTTGTTAAATATGATGTGCCCATTCATTTTAGATGCCTATTGTTTTAGAAGTTTCACTCAGTTTGATAAAAATCATTGTGTATTTTACTTGTAAAATTTAAAGTGATTATAGGACTGGTGTAAACAAAATATTAATCATTTAGGAAATTTAAAAAGTTACCAATTTAAGAAAATATATTGATAAAAGTTTACAGAAGTAAAATGTTGATTCTATTTATGAGAAAATGTATTGAATTTATTTTTGTAATTACTATGCTAATAGATCCTTTTTTCCCTCTACTTCCTTGGGCTACACCAGCAGTTAAGCAAAATTCAGTCCACAGGAGTGTCCTTGCCCCTAACGGGTCTACCCACTGCCAGCTGTAGATCTGGCATGGCAGGTCAGCCCACCAGGTCTAGTTCTTTTTTTGGTGCTTGCCTCTAACATCAGAGGCAGGGTGAACCGGATCTGGCCATTATCCGGATCCCAGGCCCTGTCCCCTTTGGGGGTCTTGATCTTTTCTTCTGCCCATATGGATATGAGCATCCCCCATTGGTCTGGTTCGGGTCATTTTTTCCCATTTTTCTGTAATTTCTGTAATAAGGTCTTCTATTCCAAACCAATTCTCTTTGCAATGGAGCATCTATTCAGTGATGTTGTCCTGTGTTAGTTGCCTCCAGTTTGCTCTGGTCTTCTTTTAATCCCATCTAGGGCATTTAAAAAAGGTGTGTTCTGCAGAATCCACCGCAGTATACACACCTCAGGAAAGGTCTTTCCTGGGGTGTGTATATTGCTTTGTAGAATTGTACAATAGCTTTGCTAAATGACTAATAAATGCAGAAAAGTTAGTAACAAAACTAGTAGAGAATTTAATTCTGAGTTAATGTAAATCACAATCAATAAAAAGTAAAAAAAAAACTTTAAAAATTGGATTTTTATTAAAGCAGGACAGATGAAAAATGGACAGAAAAACATATTATTCTTAAATGATGTCACACCATCCATTAATCTGAAATCTATCTTGGAAACTAGTTTCCCAGTACCATGTGGATTGTCTTCACTTCATAAATGACTGTTTTTAGAATTGAAGACTCCCATTTCTCATAAGAGTGACTTCATTAATAAATAAAATTGAATTTATCCTATCCGCATTGTCTAGAAGCGAATGACACAAGTTTAACCTCTGGGGGTAATCTATTAGCCAGAAACTATGAACGTTCTGCAGGCGGAAAGAAAAGTATAAAGATTTTCTGCCCATAGGATGTGCCACGCTTTTTCTGACAAACCAGTGCGACAAGAAATTAGCCTTTACTAGTGCCTGCGCTATGCTGAATAACATGATGATTTACTTTGCATTCAACAGAAAATGAACACATTTGAAGTGACCTTTCATTTAAAAATACTGATACATCGAAGAATGTTAATTAGGTACAGAAAGAATAATATGATTGTCTATTTTTCATTTATTTGGCTTTAATAAAAAACATTTTCAGAAGTTTTTATTGGCAATATTTACATTAATTTTTATCAGAATTAGATTCTCTATAAGTTTTGTTATTAAATCTTCTGCATTTATTATTCATTTATCAAAACTATTGTACAAAATCTAAAAAAAAACTTGTTTTTAGACACTGAATAAAAACTACTGGAACAGTAGTTCTGCAACCTTTTTTTATCCTATTTTCCAACTCAAATTACATAAGCACCCACCAGCTTTACAACCTTAATTTCAGTCTCGAAAATTACAGTAGGGCTTCTTTTTATTAGAAGAACTGAAATCTTTCACTAGCTGTAAATGGAAAACAGAGCATTTCCAGATGTATGTTTATATAAACTCTTTTCATTATTTTCACCAATAGAACATGTCCTGAAATTTTCTTGATTTTTTTTTTTTTTTTTTTTTTTGTTTTTAAGGACATTGTATATAAATGTATATAATTAGACAATTTATATATAATTTAGACAATGAATAAATATACCTTGGAACTGTAAAAAAAAAAACTAGTGGAACCACTGAAACTATAAAACTGTAACTGTAGATTATTACAGCCTGAAAAATATTTATTTTAAATCAATTCTGAAAAAATTGTCCAAGTTCTTAAATCTTTATTTTAATTCAAGATTTACAAATTTGAATTTGGGTAATTTTTTCACAAAATGAACAATAAACAATCCCAGCGCATTATAACTGTTTCTTTGTGAGTAATAAATCATAGGATCTTTGTAAACATTATTAAGATCACTCTGTCTCATTGCCACTTTAGATGAAGAACCCCAATGTCTGTATCAGTGTAATGGTTTACAAACAAATAAGCTTTGTAATTATAACTAATTATAAGCCTTACAAAGTCAGTTTAGAGGAAGCTTCTTTGACAACTAAATTGGTTTGTACATTAACCAGGATTACTTTGTGGCTAGGAATCCAACAAAAACTGACAACCATGATAACATGAGAGTCAGTTTTTGTTGTTTGATGGCCGGCCTCCATAGCCAAGTGGTAGCTTTTCATCCGGAGGTCCCGGGTTCGAATCCTGGTCAGGCATGGCATTTTTCACACATGCTACAATTCGTTCATCTCATCCTCTGAAGATATAACCTAACGGTGGTTCCAGAGGTGAAACAAAAAAAAAAATGTATAGTCATCCAATGTACATAACCCACAACACAGTGTTGAATATAGCCATCAGAATAAGTATACACACTGAGCTGCAAAACACTTTACACTAACACATTCACTACATCAAGAACACTATACAAATTACAACATATACAATCTCACAACTACACAACAACATTCTACACTATTTCTTCTTACACATACACTTGATGTTGCGACACCTTACGAAACACAATCATAACCCAAGGTGGGAACTGTTGTGCCAATGGGCTCTATGTATTGAGTCTCAAACAATATCCTCTGGGCACCTGGGCAAACCCAGTTGTAGTTTAGTTCTAACTCCAGTACGTGTGCGCGCTGTTGGAGTAGTCGATTATATCGCCAGTACTTGTGGAACCAAGATTTCGAGTCCACAAAAAAATTCTATGATGGTTGGTGATCCATCTGAAAAAACCACCCAAATAAGTCTAGTGAAAAGGTCTTGGTTAGCTTTGTCTGATGAGGATAATGGTCCTCTAGAAGAGAGTACATTAAATTATAAAAATATTCATTTCACTGTTCTTCAGAATAATTAAGAGGGTGGCTCTCTGTAAGATCTCCCCTTTTCTAATTAACACTAACAGTTTAATTGGTTCTCTGAAAAACATCAGGAAGTTGTGAGACAGAACGATTTTCATAGAAACATTCAGTGATGAGCAGAGTCACTCCCTATTACGTCTCAGCAATATGGATGGCATAAACATAAGTGCGATGTGCCACAAAACTCTTAATACCAGCGAGGAGTTATTTTTTGCTGCAACCTCACCTCATGGACCTCTCACCTTATGGAGATGAATAAAATTGAAATAGCTGATCAACTTCGTAACCAGGAAGTTGTGGAGGTGAAACGAATAAAGAAATGAGAGATTGGAGTGGAAAAACCAACACCTTCCCTTATTTTAACTTTTAATCTTGCACTACCTCCAGAGAACATAAAAGTGGGTTACCTGTCTGTTCAGGTGCGACCTTTCATCCCCAATCCACAATGATGTTTCCAAGCCAAGTATGGCTGTAGTACTACTTCTTGTTCAAACACTGTGATTTGCTCTTGATGTACCAATGAATGGCACAACGACTCTAACTGCCAAGAAGAAGAAAAATGTGCTAATTGTGGGGGATCGCATTCAGCTCGATCTAGTGATTGCCCAACATTCAAAAATAGAAGGCAACCCTAAAAATTAGTACCGATCAAAAGCTTTCTTTCCCAGCTGCCCGAAGAGAATACAGAAAGACATTGATCTCTCAAAACCTCATTAAACCAGATGCCTCTTTTGCCACTCTAGACATCGAGTGAAACCTTTATAAATGCAGGCAACCAACAGTGCTGATCCAGCAGTGAGCTGAGAAAGCTTGTTCTGATGTTATTATCTGATCAAGTTGCTTCCCTAACTTCAACTATTTCACAGATGATGAAGATGAATAAAAATTCAGTTGTTGCAACTAGTGAAAATAGCACTAGTGGCATTCCTCTGAAATTCCTGTCCCCAAATTTTTACCTTTGCTGACAGGGGTAAATACTGCTGGTGGTAAGTCATCAAATAAGCTCCCTGTTAAGGGAGCTCACACAACCAGCCTTTCTGGGATGTCATCTACAACTTCCCATTCCTCAAACTCTCCTCCTCTAACACCGCGTTTGCTGGAGGGTATGGGAGAGACCTTTATTTATGAACATTATTCAGTGAAACATTAGAGGTCTTAGATCCCGCATTGAAGATGTTAAAGTATTGACCCATGCACATGAACCAGTGATCATGTGCTTTCAGGAAACACACCTTTTACAACAAGATGCAGTAACACTCAAGAGGCTATTTCTGTGAGAAACATAACTGTGTAGTAGACAGTAAAGATTGTGGAGGAGTTGGCATTTTCATGTGAAATGAGTGTCTGCTACAAGAATTCCATTAGGTACCCTTATTCCTGCTGTTGCTGTGAAGGTCTCTATCCCCTTCAAATTGCATATCTGCAACTTGTGTCTCTTAACAAATTCTGAGTTCAGTTCTCTAGAAATATCAAATCTATTCAGCCAAATCCCATCGCTAGCATTAATAGTAGGAGACTTCAATACCAACCATATTTGTAAGGGCTCATCTCTCTGTTCTTCCCAAGGAAATATAAACACAGTGAGACAAGACTTGAACCTTTGTCTACTAAATGATGGGTCGCACATGTTCATGTCCTTATCATCCAGTTCATTGTCGAACATTGACATGTTGATATGCTCACTTATTTTACTTCCTCATCTTAATTGATCAGTTTGTGATGATTTTATGGCAGTGACCACAAGCCAATTATTATTGCTTTTGGTACCGACCACGAGCTGAAGAAAAGATCACAGAGATGGATTATCAAAAAAGCAGATTGGAATGGTTACCATGAAGTCTTCCCATCTCAATTTGACAATGGTGCTATGTCCTTATTCAACTTTTATGTCCATGATACTGGAGAATTCTAATAAATATATCCTGCAAACATTGGGAAACTCCTGACGTCATTATTCTCAACACCCTTAAAGAATAGGATATCAAGGGCAATGTGCTTGCATTTATTAGAGGTTTCTTGAATGATCAAACATTCAAAGTTCAAGTTGGAGATTCTCTATCAGGTAGGGTGATCTTGGAGAATGGAGTGCTTCAAGGAAGTGTTTTAAGTGCTACCTTATTATCTATAGCCATCAACAATATTACTAAATGTGTGAGCCATCAGTTTTATGTTCATTATTTGATGATGATTTTGCTATATATATTACGTCCTGTTCCAACAGCCACAGCAGAGAGATTGCTACAGAACACAATATCTCCCCTTGAAACTTGGCCCAGGGTTACCGGCTTCACCTTTTCACCTGAGAAAACTAAATGTGTATCTTTTTTCTTGGCTCCTTCCCTTTCATTCCACAAGTATTTCTCAATAGAGAGCTGATTGCTGTCTCTCCTGATACCAGATTTCTAGGTTACTTTTTGATAGCTGTTTTACGTGGGTGAAACACATCAAAGAATTAAAAGTAAAAAGTTCCAAACTTTTAATATGCTTCAAGTCCTTTGCAACACAAATTGGGGAGCCGATATCAGTCTAGTATGATACGCTCCTATTATTCTTAGTTCGTTCCCATTTGATTATGGTTGTTTTATGCCTACTCTTTAGTGCATCATACCGTACTTAAATTGTTGGATGCTGTATATCATTTTTTCCTTTGGCTTGCCACAGGTGCATTTAAATCATGCCCTGTATAAGCTTACTTGTTGACTGCGGTGAGCAATCACTTTGAGATAGACAGGACCAGCTTTTAGCATCCTACTTTGTCAGTTCCAAAGGACAGCCAAATCACCATTGCTTTTGACTCTGTTCTTGGAAATCCTAATTTTGAAAGATGAGAACAATCCACATTGTATTGCCCCTGTAGGTGTCCATACCTGTCGTCTACTGCACCTTATAAAAGTTGGCATGCCTTCTATTTTCCCAACATATGTGTGCTCATATTCTCTGTGGAGAATCAACCTTCTAAATTAATAGATCAAAACACAACGATACCGTTGGTTGTGCATTTGTTGTCAATAATAGAACACATATGTTTGGCCTACGTAGTAACACAGTTGTATTTACTGCTGAACTATACACAATAAATAATGCTCTGAACATTATTAACTCTACGTATCGAATTGTCTTTATTTGTAGTGACTTGTGCTGTGCTTTCCAAGCCCTAGAAAACTTTTATTCCAAACATCCTATCATCATAGAAATCTGTAATGCAATTGCTGAGTTGAACCATCGAAACACACAAGTAAGTTTCTGTTAAATCCCTAGCCTCGTGGGGATTCTGGGAAATGAAAGTGCAGATGCTGCAGCTAAGAATGCATGTATGTAGTCAACCATCTTTGGTAGCCGTGACTACATACATGTAGTGTCATACACCTTGTGTCAAGAGAAAATTCACCACTCTGTGTTATATGCAACTGCAAATTAACTGTGCGTCAAATCTTGATAAATTGTCTATGTTATGCAAATTTAATTTAAATTTTGTTAAATTAACTGGAAATTTTTGCCGCATCCTAGGCAATGATAAGCAACTGGTGGATCAGGTACTCTTATTCCTACACAGTATAAATATGTTTAAGTCGAGTGGAGGATCTCGCCGTGTGCGGACGTGGAATCTAAAGCTCTGCGATTTTAGTGTTTCTTGATTGGTTTTTGGGTGTTTTTACTTGGATTAGTTGAACGGATTGTGTTGGCGGAATATTAATAGTGATTGTGTTAAAGTTTCTTGATTTTTGGACTACGGACTGTGCTGTAGTAACGATTTATTCTTGTGGGATTATTTCCCATAAGAATAGCATTGGAAGTATTGCTATACATTATAAGAGCTGTTAAGCAAGACGTATCTGGACGGTGACGTCAGTTGTTTTCGTTAAAAGTTAAATTAATTTATTGTCAAAGTAGTGGCGAGTTGGGTGTACGGCGTCTGATTTTGGGGTGGCACTAATCGTTGCTGGTGTCGCCCTAATCTCTTCCTTGCGGGCCGAATTACGTTTTGAATTTGGTCTGGCAGAGATTCGTGGTTGTAATTAGTGGAGACCATAGTAGTGACTTACTGGCGGTCCTGCGACCAAATATAGGGAGTTGGTTTTTTCGGTGTTTTTGGTTGCTGAGTGCCTGGAATGGACCCTCTCAGGCCCAAACGTGCTCTCACCCACTCCCCTATACGGGAGAATTTGGGGAGACGAGAAGATTCTGACGTAACCGGAGCAGCCTCGACCAGCAGGGAGGCAGAGAGGGATCAGTCGGAGCACAGTGGTGTTATTCGAGAGGAAAAAAAGCGAAGGCGCATTCCAAGCTCCGAGGAGGAGGATTCGGGGGATGACTGCGTCGCAATTATAGACAGACTGTTGGAACTGTCGGGAACGTTTAGAAGTAAAATTGACAAGAATACTAAGCGAGAAATAAAGGTGGTGGGAAACGAGATGCATGAGCTAATAAAAAGAATGGCAGAGTATAGAAGTCTGATAAGGGAGAAGACGGTACCTGGCAGTTTGTGTGATAAATGCACACAGCCTGTTAAGCCGCTCAGGAAGGATGAAATAGAATCGTTGTTGAACACTGAGCTGGAGGAGGACAAGCTGCTTGAGCTGGC
>JAAAKQ030001394.1:0-18961 GCA_010016005.3 Zanna intricata | reverse complement strand
ATATATATATATATATAATAAAACTTAAAACCAGGAATTTTATAATACAGTATACTTAATCGTGTAAACCAAAAGAATAATTTATAAAACCACGATTGTTAATTGTTAAAAAGATTATGTAAATATTTATTATGTGACTATGTAACAGGCCTAGTACAGTTACAGTAAAAAATGAGACTATTCGTAAATGTATTTATTAGTTTACACGAATTGGTTTTACGAATTATGATAGTTCAAAAAGATTTTTTTTTTCTTAAACTAATTAAGTAGGCAAAAGTTACGAAAGATGGGTAGTATAATGCATATACAAGTGCCTGCTTCTCATAGCCAAGCTTGTACATTTTTTCTGACACATTTCGTATTTATTGTGTACTAGACTAAGATTGCTTATACTTTTAAAAGTTTTTATAATATCAATTTCGTTCATTTAATCTTTTTTATTTAAAAAAAGAAAGAAAAAAAAATTAATCCGTATAAAAAATAGTTGTTAAGAAATTAAGTGGATTATTTTAATAACTTCATTTACGTTCACTTAAAAATAGCTGTATCTAGTATTTTGATGAGTAGTGTATTCTACTTGGCATGGACTCAAGGAATTTAAGTAATAGTGTTACTAAACTGAAGATCTAAATATGTTTTACCTCGTTACAAAAGAGTAGTTACTTTGGACTTGTGTTTAATTAATGGTAATAATTAATTAATCTGTGAAGTATCTATCTATGGCATTCTAATAATCAAAACCTTTAGTTAATCTGTAATCGATTGTTTGGAATAGTTCAGTAGTTCACAAATCCGTTGTTTTAGCAAATGCGCTAACATCTCTCATTCATAGCATATTATTTTTATTCCTCACAAAATTTTATATTCTGATATTATTATTATTTTTTTTTTTTAACTTCTGGGACCTATCCGGGTAAGCTATCAAGTCGGTTTAAACGCACTAGTGTAAGGTTTATTAAAATGGATAGAATGTATACTCGTAAATATCAATTCTGTCAATCAAGTGTAAGTCCCCAAAATCGCCGAAAAAACATTTTAATAATTTTTTTTTAAAAAGTATGCCAAAAACCGTCAAAACATGAGATAAGTAAACTATTTTAACTTAGCGTAAGTAGAAGTGGTTAGTGGTAATAACTTAGTTAGAAATGGATTACTAATTGAATTAAGAGTAATAATAATAAGAATGTTCGTTCGGAAAAATTTTACTATACTTTTCATTGATAACTGGTTTCATTTAACTTAAGATAACATAAAATAGCTATTTACCTTTGGCAATGGGTGGTATGCTGTTGTATACAAAAGATAGTAATGATGGTACTTCTTCAGGTACAAATAACATCTCTCCAGGATCTGAAAGAAAATATAAATTTAAATTAATGTAATTTACTATCAGCTTCAAACATTAAATCGCAAAAAAATTACTTTGTTTTGTTACAAAAAAGAAAACAGTTACTAGTAGTGTAAAAAATACGTTTGATCTTTTCTATTTTTATAATCAGTTTTGTGGGTTATACAGATCATTGAAGTTGTCATTTTTTTCTGAATTTAAAGCTTAATAATTTATGTCATATTTCATTGGAAAAAAAGACTAAAAAAAGGTCTGTAAGGTAAAGGTCAAGGTTTTAAAGGTCTGAAAAAGTATTTTATTCCGATTTGATTTTTGTTTGTTTGTCTTTTTACTGAAACTTATCGCTGTTCTATAAGTGTATTTTTAAACGTAAATTTGAATCACAATTACTCAGATGCTTGACGTTCTTAACTCAAAAAGTCTTTTTGAGACGAATTTACTCAAAAAGTAAATAATATGGAACGTGAGTAAATAAGAGTAAGATATTAGGAGAAACGAAAGGATAAACATTAGATTGGACAGTGAAGAAATAGAGCAAATAGAACGTATCAAGTATTACGAGCACAATAATTGGTACAAAGGTAAAAATTAGAATAACAATAGCAAAAAAGGTTTTAACAGGAGGAAAAGATTACTTTAGTAGACCATAAGCAAAGAATTAAGGAAGAAACTAGATATTTACTATATATAAATTGTAGCATTGAGTGGTGTTACAACATGGATACTAAGAAATAAGGATGAAAGAATATTAGAGGCGCTTAAAAGCTTCATGTAGAGAAAAATAGGTGTAAGATGGTAGATAAAAATAAAGAAGTGCTCCGGAGGATTGAAAAAGAAAGTACAAAAAGAAATAAAGATGAATTGACTGGGACACCTGTTGAGAACAGAATATCTGCTAAAGAGGGAGTGGTGGATGGAAAGAAGGAAAAAGAAAGAGCATCAGATGATGGATTCAATTAGATCGGAGAATGATAATGATTAGTTACACTAATGATTTAGACGGACACAGAATCATGAAACATGGCGGACTACAATCAGGATCTGTCAGAAGGCATAACATGATTAATTGGTTATGTTACATAACCATGGTACATGTTAATGTTCATAATAATCAAGTAGAATAGGTTATCGGCCTCTGTGGCGCGATTGGTAGCGTCTCGGCTTTTTACCCGGATGTTCAGGGTTCGAATCTCGATCAGGCATTGCATTTTCACACGCTAAAAAATTAAATTGCCATTTCATCTCATACTCTAAAGCAATACCTAACGGAGGTCAGATCCTGGATGAAAAAAAAAAGAAAAGGTGGAAAAAAAGAATTTGTTATCAACTAGGCCTTGTAAAAAGAATATTGACATAGTTACTCTTTCAATTGGGATTTAATAAAGAACTATTATATAACCTACAAAATACAAAATCGCTCCTTTGGTAGATTAAAACTAAACTTTTTTTTCACTTGTTTTGTAATTTAATAGTTTAAAATTTACCGGTAAAACTGAAAAATAACTACCGTTTTTTCCTTTGGGCTTTAATGTAAATTTATTTATGTAAAATAATCTATTTTTATGATGGTTGATTATTTCGCAGTGTTACTGTACCAGAACATTATGGAAAATATGTTTTATTTCTACAGTGGTTGTTCAAGAATGAGTGATCGCTGTAAATTATAATTCGAGTAACGAGGCAGAATAGAAATTAATAGTGTATGACATAGACCTATAATGTAGGATATATAATAATAACATTCCCCAGTCTAATTAACATAAATTATTATTTATGTCCTGCTCGTAAGTATTATTTATATATAATAATATTAAATTAGTTATGTAAATTTAACCCTTAATCATATTTATGCATCCTAAAAGCCATTTAAAAAAAAAAAAAATTCTCTTAAAATTTAAGTTAAGAAAAAATGCGTTCTTTCAAATGAAGATGATATTTCTTCTTCTTTTTTTTAAATATATAATGTCGCATCAACCGTACCGGTTATTAGCGACACTTAGTGGAACACATGTATATAATATTAAAATAAAGAATGCCGCTTGTAGCGGTAATTACAATTCAGGAGTTTAACACAGATTTAGAAGACACATGTCTAATTAGAATCTGTTACTAATAATTCAGGTTTATATATAATGGTAAAAAATTCAAAACCTTCAGATGATGAAGTTTTCTTACAATTTGTCGTTTAAGCATTTTTTAGATCTGGAGATATCTTTTGTTTTATTCTCTTCTTTTGGTAGGGTGGACAGTCGGTAATAATGTGTTTTACTGACAGATAATCCTAGCAATATTCACATACATTTCGCTTCTTTTTCAATATGGATGTACGTGGCTGAAGTTAGCGTACGTTATTCTCAGTCGAGTTGTGATGACTTGTTTTTTCCTGGGAAACGAGCATGCAGGCTTCTCTTCATAAATACTTATACGTATTTGATGGAGTTTTTGAGGTTTGAATTTTTACTCTTTTTCGTTCTACCCATTAATTACCTTCTTTCTGGATAGTTTTTGAGTTTCTTTAAGCGTCAGTATAATGTTCAAATGCACAGACGATTCATGAGATTCAGCAGCATGATAGCCATTTTTTCTGCTTCTTCATTAGTTTAATGCGTAACTGGCATGGTATCCAGCTTAGTTTGATGTCTGCGGAAGGTCTTTTGACTTTGATTAGGTTGTAAGTTTCCTTTGATTTTTGGATTATGGCATTGTCCGTTAATTTATTTTCTATTGGTGTTATTGCAATATGGGATTCTGTAAAAATTATTAATTTTTCTATATCAGCTTCGTCGATGTGTTTTAATGGCTGCAGAATAGCAAACCCTTCGCTGTTGAAGATAGAAACATCATCTTGGATGATAAAGGCGTGGAAAATTTATTATTATTTTTTTTTTTTTATAAAAAAACGCTGTTAAAAAAAAATATGGGGTAAAAATTGTTTATGAAAACTAATATCGTAGAACTATTGTAATAGGAGTAACAGTGTCTGCTTTTTAACCTGTCAATTTTTTTGAAAATTGATAATAATTAAGGTGAATACTACTAATCTTATTGATTCAAATAATTAATTTGTAAGTTTGTAATTCTTTTTTTTTATTTAAAGCATTAGGATATTCACTGTTTTATATGTTTAATTAAAAAGATTAAAAGACGAAATTTGATTTAAAAGTTGATCACTTTTAATTTAAAATGAAATACTGTGAGGTGTGATCAATTAATATAGATTTGTAATTCATTAGTAAAATTAAAAAAAATTTCCGATAAATAAATGTTGAAATAAAAATGAAACTAAAGGGTAAAAATGTACTGTCGGTTCGTTTAAATTATTTTCATTTTGTAACACATTAGACTTATATATATGTCATATTGAATAAAGATATTATAATATGTAAGGATGTAATAATTGAATATAAATTATCTTTTTTTTGTTAAACCGCTTCAAAATATTTAAAATTATAATTTTTCACTTTTTTTTTTTTTTTTTTTGCAACTTTTGGACTAGTTAAATTTTTGTAAAATTAAAACTATCTGTAACTTATATTCATTTACGCGCCCCCACCTGTATTTACACACGTACTTATTTATATATATATATATATATATATGGTCAGGACTTACTTCGTTCGCCCTTCCCGTCTAGCCAGGGGGTGGAGCCCCCTGGATCCTCGCTGTCTTCGTTACCTCATGATTGTCAGAATAATACTGATAAATAACAGTTAAAGCCTCTAAAGCTCTCTTTCTTTCAACTTTTTAAAGAATGCTTTCCTCGTTCTTGATGTAGAACCTTTGATACGTTCCTGCTGTAGATAAATCTACAGCTCGAGTCTGGGCGTAGCGCTCTCGGTCAGCAACTAACCGAAAATCAACCGTGTTAGTTTAGTGGATAAACTCGTCACCGCAAATCAGCTGATTTCAAAGTCGAGACACTTCATTTACATTCATACCTATCATCCTCTGAAGTAATACCTTACGATGGTTCGGGAGAGGCTAAACAGAAAGAGATAGAGCTAACTGAGAATCACGCACTTCAGTTATTTGAGAGGGCCGAGATAATCTCATTATTTTACCAGATTTTGAATAATAAGAAAGGTTCTTCTCTTTCTTGAAGGCATATTTTTTAACTTTTGACAAATCTAACAAGCAGCAAAAATAAATAATCAACACCCATAAAAGTTCGCTAAAGTTTCTAATTTAAGTTAATTACAGTAATTATAATAAACTATTAAAATACTGAATATTTTACAGATATTAAAAAAATAAAAAATTATCATTTTATGAAATATGATAAACGATGTTTTTTTTTAATGAATATCTTTAATATATCTTACTTCCCATTTGGAAATTTATGATAATTCTAATTGGATATAATGATCAAATCTTTAAGGTATAAATCTGCAAAGTTTTATTAAAATCTTTCCAGTAATTTTTGCGTGATACGCGCACAGAAATGATCTTAGTAATAATTTTATTATATATATATATATTTACAGCGCACGCATTAACATAGTGTTCTCAAGACGTTCCTTCCAATCTTAGAAATACACCTGCAAGTCGATTACCCTCAATAAAATAGTAAAAATAGTTTATGTAAGCGTAGTACCGGGGAAATCTTTGCTTCAAATTATTTTTACCGAAAAATGTCCTGATTCGTACTTCAGCGATAAAAATGAAGGTAAAATATAAAATGAAATACGTAGAACACAACAGACTATTCTACTGACATGGCTCTCCGATCTGAGTTGCTTGTTAAAATCCATTTAAAAGTTTTTTAATGATTTCATATACGTAATGGATACTTTCATTTAGCGATTTCAGAAGTTAAATAGTGGGTGGTGCTAATATTAAGGAATATTAATCTAGTTAATAGTAAACTTCGTACCATTATGTTTTGCAAGATGGCTTTGAAATTATGTAATTTTACCTTCCAATTTTTGATTAAGTAAAAAATGTCTATGCAAACGCTATATAGACCGTCTCATACGAAGTTATGATTGCCTATCTGCTACTAAAGTCTACTACCTACCTTATAAATATTGCTAGGTTGGGCAGTTTATCTAAGTTGAAACAATCTACTTAGACTGGAAGGAACAACTTACCCATTAAACCGCATTAGTTATCACTCGTCAAAGTTTAGAAAAAAACAATCACGTAGATGCGGAGTAGTTGTACTTGGAGTTTATAACTAGTAATAACCCTGTTATTAATACAATGGAGGGGGTTGTATACCGCGACGAAAGATAATGGCAAAACGTCAGTTGCAATCTATATCAGCCCTGCGGGTCAACTAGCTTTGATAAATAATACAATTCATCATCTGCTCCAACTAAAAACACCACAATTTATTTATGTTTACAAAAAACGGATACCATAACTTAATTTAGCAAATTAGATAAATGTATTTTTAATCATTATGGAATTATTTTAATTTATATCAAAGTTTTTAGTTTTATTATCTTTGACGAATTAAAAATGGACTATTAACATGTGGTAAAATCAACCATCCACCTAAGCAATTACTCAGACAATCTAAGATTAGATACAACTAGTCCCTGTTTATAATTCGTAAACCTTTACATTTATTAATATTTATTAAAATAATACTTATTATAATCCTTAATGTAATTAATTGTATTATTTATCCCCCCCCCCACTGAAAACATGTTAAATGGAGTACAAAAAATAAATGTAAGATTTCAGTTGTTCGATAGCATCGTTTAGTGTAGATTTTCTATATGAAAAAACTTGTAAATTACATGTATAAGATATAAGATTTCTACTGATGATGTTAATTTTCGTATAAAAAATTATTATTTTTACTTTCCAGGCTGGTATACTAAATTACGCAGAGAAAGTTAACTCTCATTTTAAAAAATAAACCTTTATTTTTATTTAATTTTTTTGTACAACAATCGTAAAAAAATTATTTCCAAAAACATTTTTTCGAAATGGGTTGCTAGCTCTTCGTGTAAATATTTTATGATGAATTATCTTAAAATAAATTGTTTAAGATTTCAATCAGGATTAAGAAAATTCCTTAAATTAGGTTAAGCCGTTATTGCAAAACATTTCAAGTCGCAAGTTGAACTATGAGCTAATTTGTATTAGTTTTGAATGGAACGTAAAGGCGTCATATAAAAGTATATTCTAAGTTATATTTTTTGATAATTTTGTTAAATTTTCCTGTAAATAGTAAAATTATAGGGTGTTACTGATTATAAGATCATCACTTCATACTTGCGCATTTTTCGACCGATCGACTTTACTTCTGTACGTCTTACATTGTTTGTTTTAACTGTACTGTAATTAAAGTTTATGTTCTAAGAAATATTATCCAACTTCTGAGTATTCTATTTCTACAGAAGTACTACAGTTTGTTTTTGTTTTTGAAAATACTACAAGACATTACAATTTTTTAACTACCAGAATAATCGTTGTAATTTCTTTAATTAATTTACAACGATTAAAATCAATTGAGATTCAAATCTAACACCAATTTTATTATTAATTTTCTTATAAATACTAAGTTTATAATTTTTGTTCTTTTTTCTTAATAATTTATCTGTATTTCTAATAAATTTATAAGTAATAATTTTTTTTTTCATTAAAAAAATGTTAATAATAGTGATCCTCATGTTGTATCAGCTTTAATAAGTGAAAATTAAGTCATGGAAGAAATAGTAATCGTATTATAGATGAGACCCAGTATGTGTACGGAGATTTAGTATTCAACCCAAGAATATTATTTAACCCTAAACACATTAATCTCTTATAAAAGTTCTGTGAACCACTTTTGAGAAATTCAATTTTTAAATTTAATATATTTAAGAAATATACAAATATTAAAATGTGAAATTACAAAAAAAAAGAAGAATGTCCCATACTGAGTTGAGACAATGTAGGCTAAAATAATGTATTGTTTTGGTAAAAAAGATTTATGTATTTTTTTTTTGTCGAAAAATCAATACATACTCGTATAACTTCGGGTGTGTGGAGAAACAGAGCATTGAATGAACATTTGACGAACGACTAATGGTGCACTATTGAAATTTATTATTTATATAAAAAAAACCTGTTTGAGATTGCAAATTCGATAAATAAATATCAACTGTAAGTATTTTTGTTTTCTTTTAATCCGTATTCAAAATCCCACCATTCTTTAATGAAGACCCTATTTACTTGAAACGGGAAACCACTTACTCATTTTTATAGCAAGCATAACATGGCTTAGATGAGGTGTAACATAGGCGGTTTCACAAACTGTACGGATGGAGGATGGAATATGGAAGACTTTTGGAGCTCATTGACGGAGAAGTGCTGGAGGAGGATAGCCCTTATTTGGTTTTCCAGAGGAGGCCAGCCGACCTTTTCTTCAGATGCGAGACAGTGAAGGCGTCTGTTTTTGGAGTGCCCAATCATGACATTGTGGTGATTTTCGATCTCTCTAGGGACGTTAGAACAGACTCTGACAAGCAGCTTTTGGAGAGGGCTGTGTCTATCAGAAGGTTTCTGAAGCAAAAGAAACTACGTCGAGGACAAATAGTTGTTGAGAAGGGACAAACGGAGGTCCTATTGGGCGACCCGGACGATGAGAAATGAGGTGTTTTCCACACTGTCGTTGTAGAATCTTTAGCTTGGGACAAGATTATGACAGAATATATCTATAGAGCATTGAAAAGTATTCATGAACTGCAAGTTTCAGCCATATATGGGGCAACGGCGACTCGCTTGGGCTGGTCCTTGAGGAAGTTACTTGAATACCATAATAAGATGACGGGTTGTAGAAGTTCTATTTATTTCGAAGAGGAAAGGTTGCAGATGCGGGTACGACGAGCAGATCAGCAGTACGAGTGATCAGCAGTGAGTGGTTGAGGGGTCGGGCACGACTGTCTTCAGATCTGAAGGGACCTCTTACGCTGAATTCCTTCGGAAGGTTAAGAAAGAGGTTACTATGGAAGATCTGAGGTTGTCCTTTCCATTAAAAAGGGACTAGGAGAAGCGGTACATATACGGGTTGAAGGACGGAGTAAGCACGTGGAGGCAGTGCAACGGAAAGTTAAAACCAAATTAGTGGGTGTCAACGTTGCTAAGAGAACTAGGAGTAAACCGGTATATGTGCATATCAAAGACTTTGAGGGGGATACTACAGAGACTACGATATTTTCGGTTATATGGGAGGTTGCTGGAGACGGTGAGGTTGAGGCGAAAGTGACGTCTGTCAGGCCTGCTTATGGAAATACGAGAGATGCTACTGAAACATTACCCTATAAAGTGTCGGCACGTTTGGTGAAAGCAAAAAGGATAAAGGTTGGTTAGATCTTATGTCGTGTTGTCATGAGATATGACGAATTTTAATGCTAGAGATGTCAGGAGGTGGGCCATATTGCGGCCAATTGCAGTGGCCCTGATATATCGGGCGCATGTTTCAACTGTGTCAGAGGTTCTCATCGGGTCTCTTGACTGCAGAGAGTGGTCCAAATGTATGAAATGTGGTGGGTCGGTCTACAAGACGGGGAATAGGTGTGTTTGACGGCGTGATTGTCCGTATAGTGACAGCGAAGGCGTTATAGGAGTTGGAGGACAGGAGAAATAGCTTTCTTCTGAAGGTGAGCTGGGATACTTGGGCGTTCTGCCCAAATACCCCAGCTCACCTCCAGCTTAATGCACTTACCTCAGCTTTAATACATGGTCTAGTGCATTAAAAGACCACAGACCCGGTGGGGGTATTCCTTCGGGGATACCCTAGATAGTAGCGAGACATTGAGAAGACCTAGTCCCGGCTACCCGGGTGGTGCTGCTGGGAACGGCATATTGGGCTCAGTATGGCCACCCCGGTGGTTAGAGGCATAGGCACCGCCGTCCCCTCACCCCAAGGGGTGATTTATGCTAACAGCGGGTCCGGCCTTGAGAGGGAGGATTGAATGGAAGGAAGGAGTCAACAAAAAAAGAAAAGCCTATCGTGGATCTTGTCGTGCTTGATGGTGGATATATAATTATTTGAACTGCTTTGTGATTCATTACAGATCCCTTATAGCCGTTAGGGTTATGGTACTTAAGATACATAAAAAATTATATAAAAAAAACAATAATAGTCCTAGAAAAGCAGCGTTGAAAAAAATTTGTTTGATATTTCTTATTCTAAAAAAAAAAATCGGATTTAGAATTATTCTAAATTATGATTATTTACTTATTTTTGTTTGAAATTATTATTTTTGAATAATATTTTGAAAATAAATTTGTACAAAAAAACCAATCATACACAATAATCAAAATTTTAAGTTTATAATAATTCTACGAGCCGTTTTTTTAAAAATTCAGCTTTAAAGTTTTTTAGAACTCCTTTATTCATTCGAGTCTGACTGATTAAAATTTTAAAACACTATCTTTTAGCGTGATGCATTTTAGTATAATATTTTTTTGAAGACAAGTATTTTGAAAAAAAATTATAGTTTTATGTATTTAATTACGAGTTTCCTTCCGGTATAAATGCAAACGATAACTTATTTCAGTAGTAGTTTATTTATAAATATGGTATTATTATTCGGATGTACGATTTAATCTTGTTTTTTATCCTGTAATTATGTTATTCATGAACTGAAGAATTTTTTTTTAACCTTGTTAATGAGTTTAATACAAAGAAATAAACTGTTTAACATTCTTTGTACGCGATAGCCTCCTACGAATTAGTTTAACATATAGTGATCACTTAATTTCATCAAATGTTTATATATATTTAGCATATCCGTTTCAAATGAACCGTTTTGCAATTAACCAAATTTGTTTCGTAGATTTTATTTATAAAAAAAAATATTTTTATGCAGTGCAGTTAACTTAACTTTTTACAGATTACGTTTACCATTTCAAAAATATAACTTTATTTCCTTAATATACATTATTAATTAAGAGTAGTAAGCCATTAACTTAAGTTTTTGTTCTCGTAATTATTGCTCGTAAGAGCAGTGTATTTAATTTTAAAGTTTTGTACGATAATAGTGTTTATTGCACCTGTTTTTTTGCACAGATTTCATGGTATAGTTAAGAAACTATTCCTTACAGTTGCGCAAATGATAATTTATTATTAAAAAAAAAAAAAAACAGCTGCTCTATGTAGATGCCATTTTCAGTAAACCGAAAAGCCAACATTTTTTAGGATTCATTACCTAACAATAAAAATGTTGAAGTTAAGCGAATTTTTTTAATATGCATATATCATTCTGCAGAAATAGTATTCATGAAAATTATTATAGAACTTGTTTTCATGTATAAGGAATAACTCTTTGTCTATGTCTTACAGATGATGTATTTGGCCATCATAAAAATATATTTTTTTAATATTTTAAAATACTGTTAATTATTCGTGAATCTTTTTTACCAGTTTCCGGGTAGATCATTAGTGAATGTATGATTTTCTTCTTCCTTTTCGTTCATAATAAAAGTAATTGGTTTTTTGGATACTGAATATGTACCAAGATCATCCTCTTACGTAATATCCTTTTTTATTGGAATGTTGGGAATTTTAATAATCGTTCGAAAATAATTTTGTGTTATCATTTTATATTTTGTTCAGGATTAAAAACTGTACTGATCAAGAAAAATGGAGAAAATTGTTTACATATTTATCTACTAACAGTGCAGCCATCCAAATAATAACACAGTTTACTCCTGTGATGAATTCGTCTTTAAACCATCTGAATTTTTTATGAACACATGAAGATTAAAAACCATCTGAAATTTTTCTGAACCTATTTTTTAAAAAAATATGACTTGTATAAAGAAATATTTAAATCGTAAGAAGAAGACGAAAATTATTTTACATGAAATATAAATATGAAATTCACAAGAATGTAAATAATGAAAATCTATTTTATTTTAAAAGGCATTATACTTTTATTTTATTCTTTGTTTTATTGTTATGTTAAAAAAACTGATTCATGGAGGTACAGCCTAATCATATCGGTAATAACGCAAACCCATTAATAAAAAAATACGTAAGTATTTATGCTACAACCAGATTTCATACAATAAGTTTAACAGCATCGAGAATATTATATTCGCATACCTCATGCTGACCATTCGAGTTATTGTTCGATAAACATATTAGAAAACATTTCGTGACGTCACTCTGTTATGTCAAGTTGAAACTAAGAATTAAATAAGGTTTAACTGAATCATTCGTTATTTAAGGAACTCCGGTTCAAATAGGGCCAAAACTTTCATCCATATTTCTCTATTATTCACTTCAGTACATATTTATTTAAAATAATTCTTTGAAAACTTGAAGGTTTAAAAAATAAAAATTTGTTAAATTTATCACAGAAATTATTTCGCAAGTAATTATAAATCCGTAAAGATTGAGTAACTCAGAGCAAGTAGATTTTTCGGAGAAATTTGTTTAGTAATGTTACTGTACACTATTAATGACTGTATGTATATATATATATATATATATAAATAAGTTTCACCATCTTTCTTCCTCATAAAGTACTTTGTTATCTAGATAAACCATTAATTATGTTGGCCTGGTTTAGTAGCCTAAAGATATTTTTCTTTTCCTAAACCTATACAATGTTTGCGTCATAGCAAAATGTAACTTACAGTTATAATATATTTTACTTTTAAAATTTCCTAAGGTATTTAAATCGGATCTTAGTATTTAATTTACAGAGTAACAGATAATAAAATGCTTTAAAAATTATAGATACCATCTTTATTTGATATAGTTATAAAGCAAAATTTTAAAAATTATAAAATTGTTCAGTGTACTTTTCATTTTGGTTAATTTTAATTATGAGTGTATTGATAATTAGAGAGTGAAGCCATATCTTGTTTTAACATGCTGATTTAGCATTCAACGTGTTTGTATATCTGTATTTGTAACGCATCTACGGCAAACATTTTCATATCTTTATGAGATTGTTCGTTAAAATTCTTTCCTATTATCCCCAACAAAGTAATAATTTTTTATAAAATATTTCATTTCAAAAAAGCATATATTTTTATTAAGCTGCTATGATAGATAATAAGAGACACAATTTTCTTATTAGAATGAAAACTTCCCAAGCTACATACTAATATTTATCTTCGTATTATTAGCGAAGCTATTAAACTCATCATGCCTTCGCGATGAGAATAGAAAATCTTATGGCTTCGCGATTGGGAAATAATATCATCTTCCATTTTCAGAGTATCTCTAAATGGCTACAAATTACAAATTAGATTCTTCACTCTTTAAATTTCTTTCTAATATTTGCCTTTGACAGTGTTCTATTACTGCATACCATTTTTATCTTTTCAGTAAATTAAAAAATAGTAGTTCATTCGTAGAGTTTTTGTAAAAACTTACAGTTTTTTTTTAATCTTTTTTTTTTCCTGGACATCTTATTTATAAATAAAATAACATTATTAATCAATTTTATAAGTGGTCTTTTTATACCGAATCCTAATAATCCATATTTTTAGGTATCCTATGAACAGATGTTCTTAGTAGCTGTTACAAAACTTTAAGAGCATTGGTCGGTCCTTTGGCTTTCATTTCAATGATAACCAAAAATACTGAACGTGGTGGAGTGGTAGCATCTCATCTTTTCATCCGAAAAGTTCCTGGTTAAATTCCTCGTTTGTATGATGTTTTTCGTTAGCTAAAAAATTACACTCAAACTTCAAGTTTATGTAGTTAATTAGTATGAAAAAAGAAATTGTAGATAGAAACTGGTAAAAAATGAAATTGGAAAAATCTAATTTTTTTTTTTTTTAAGGTAGGGATTCAATCAAATGTTCCGGTCTTAGAAGATTTGTATCTGGATACTGAATTTCAATATGATTACAATGACATTTCTTATGTATTCTGTACTTTGTGTTAACATAAAATAATTTTGCCAAATTAGATTACAAATGAAATTTCTTTAAAATATTTATATACAATCAACTTATTTAAACTTTAGTTAAACTATGTATTAACGATGTATTCTGAAAAAAAAAATGAAAAAAAAACGGTCTATTTAGTTATAGTAGGCTAGTCTAATGGTAAACTCGGTCGTTGCAAAATCAGTTTTTTAACAGTTGATTTTCGAAGTCTAAAGTTCTGAGGTTCGAATCCTAGTAGATGTTATTTGCTTTTGTACGGACTTAAATTTTAGACAGTGGATACCGGTATAACAAGTACTTTATTGGTTGTGGTTCAATTAACCACACAACTCAGGAATGGCCGGCCTGAGCCTGTACAAGACTACATCTTATTTACAAGTCATGCATATCATCTTGATTTAATTCGGCTGGAGGGGGTTTACTTATTGTTCACTAGTTGAAAAGATTGCTACATCCACATAAGGAATATATATCTATATTACTAATACATATATATATATATATATATATAGTAATTTAAAAAACAGTGGTTAAAAAAAATACCGACATTTTAGTATCATGCATTATATCATTCCCCTTTAAATACTTTTTATGATTTACTACGTATTATTTTTCATTAATTATGAGAGCGTATCCATGATTAAATTAAAAATATATATGTATAGCATTGCTTGCTAATATCTCTGCAGATTTCATGGGACATTGGTAAGAAATCTGCATAATAATCTCTCGGATTGTTTCTGGGATCATACTAAAAAATAAAAAAGTATAATTATGAAAGAAAATTTCTGGCAGAAATTGTATCTAGTTACCTCAATTATTCATTTTATATCGCTGATCATTAAGTTGACAATTATGTCGTTTGTTGGCAACATACAATTTTTCCTAGAAAAAGATAATTTTTAAATGTTGTAAATTAATTATTCTTTAATATTCTTTAAAAAAATGATTTTTTTTAATAGTTTTGTGGAACCAGTCATGATTAAATCTAAATGAAAAAGTATAATCCTTAATACCTTGGTGGTATTTATAGTGGCGTTAATTACTGTAATCCATTTGATGTGCTCTTCAAAGCAATTTTTTTTTGCTTGGCAGGAAACATTTAGTTTTTAAACGAGTGTTGTATGTGTGTTTATTACAATATGAGGGATATTTAGGGCAACCGGTTTTTTTTATTTTTCAATTTATCGGCCTAATAGAGATGTTTTTATACGGATAGAACTACTACTTTAATCAACTGAATGAATACATAATTCAAGCTGGAATTCTTTGACCATTGACTGGAGCAAAAAATACTCAATATTACGTAATACTTTCTTCGGATTGTTTTTTAACCTATTATACATTTTTCCGATTCCTGTTAACAAGTTTTTTTATTCATCCTTTTTTATGATTTACTTATTAATCTGTTCAGAATTTTCAAAGTAATATTTTGTTTAAAGCGTTTAAACCGTTTCATAATTAGAGTAATCGTTATCACTTTTCTAGCATTTTTTAAAGAAAAGATATTAGATAGCTTTAGTAGTTCACCGTTTTATTATTATTTCTTTTATTATGTAAGAAAATTATTTTGAAACAAAAAAATATATACTCTAACACTTTGTGTACATAATATAACAAGGGAAACGTTTAGATAGATTTTTCATAATCTAAAGAAACAAGCCCTGATTTTTACGAAAATTTTCCAAGATTCGTGGTGTAGAAACCCAATATTTCTAATAGTGTCCACGAATATTTACTTTTATTTTCCCTAATTTCACTCTGTTCAAGTAGTAAACAATAATGAACACCTCTCCCCCAACAAAATGAGATGAGTATGAATTGTTTGACATGTAAATGAAGTATAGTCTTGCCCAGGACTCAGGCCCGAAACATGTGTTTAATTAAACCTCGACCACCAAAGTACACCAATGTACTTTGGTGGTCGTGGTATCCACAGTCTTGCATTCAACTCTATAAAAACAAATAACTTTTACTACAACTTGAACCTTAAAACTTTCGATTTCGAAAATGAGTCATTAAACAACTGATTTGTGACGACGAGTTATAATTACTAGACAAGCCCATTGGGCTAATGTAATCGATGATTATGGTACAAAAATTATAGTACAACTTGGAATATTTATCAAATGGATTTCCTTCCATAAGTACGATAGCAATAATATAATTAACGACCATAAATATGATTGTTATTTGTACTTCTCTTATAATATTAATTAAAAGGTCGTTTAAAATACAGAAGTTGGCTTCAGTTTACTGTTTCTAGATAAAATGATCGAGATCAACTTTCTATAATACTATTTTGTAGTAAAAAGTTTGGTTTGTTGTTTTTATATAACTTTTATTTATATTTTTTGATATTAATGTATCGAGAAAGTCTGTTCAAAAAAATAAAATAAAATGTCTGATCAATTATTTTCTTAATGCAACATCTTATTTTATATTCTATCATTAAATTTTATAGCTCTTTGGTAACTTTTAGATTATTCTTATTTTAATTTAAGCCAATTTGGTACTTAGATATTTGGGATATTATCAGTTCGAAGGCGATCTAAAAATCCTATTTGTGTGTATTTAAAAGAAAAAAAAAAAGAATTACCAAATAGTGCATCATTCCAAAAATTTAATACGAAATCTATTATGATAATTTTGAAGAGTGTTTAAGACATAAATAATAAAACATATTTTCAAAATGCAGTATGCAAAGTTTATACAAATTTTAGATGTATAAAAAAAAATAGCAAATGTTTTTTAGAACTTTGTTTAATGCACGTATTACAACGCAAATAAATGGACGTCTCTGTGTTAATATACTCTGACTAATGAAACGTTTTTGAAAGTAAGGCCGAATTAAAATCCGTTTCCAAAAAATAAAAAAGGATAGAAAAAAAATTATAAAAGACATTATTACATAAAACGAGTAGAGTACAAAAAGACTTCTGAAAAAAATTAAATTCTAACTGACGTCATGAATTGGAAAAGTTGTTCAGTTTCGGCCACATTATCACCCAAAACGTCAATTTTTTGTGCTAGTTTAAATCTAATATAGCATGTAAAGTACTTCTCAAGTAACAAGAATTTGTTACACCGTTATGTGACAGTTAATTAAGGGACGTATTGGAGCATCAACAGATCACATAAAATATTCGTCCGTTAACCAAATACGCTTTAAACGCAGATGAGAAAATACAACATGATTCCGCATCGCAAGTTAAGTTCACAACTTAGGGTTAAAAAATAATATTTTTATGGACCTATTTTGATTTTTTTAGAATTTGTTTTATTAATTTTTCTGCTGACAAATTTTTATTTGAGTAAGGAATTGAGCCCAGAACCTTATCTTATACAGCAGTATAATATAATATTGATAGACCGATTCATATGCTATATGGATAGCATATAACCGATTCATATGCTATTCGGGTATTTGTGTATCCAGCCGCTCGGTTCTGTAGATCATTAAATCAGATATTTATTAATTACAAATTAATTAATTTAGCTTCTAATTACCAAATTTTGGTTTGTGGGTTACAGTTTTTAAGAATGGTGGTCGGGTGACATTAAAAGGACCAATGGTCTATAATATAAGTAGCTTGACTTCACTTTTCCAAGAAAAGTACGGCATTACTTTCGGTCGCGTGGTGGGAGCTGAGGATGAAAATGAATTTTCTTTGCGTTCTGAGCTGTAAAGAGTACGAAAATATCATTTACTAAAATTGTGATTTCCTTATATGTATATTTATTTATAGACCTATGTATAGAATGTGGCTCTAAAATCTCCAAAACTACCAGATCAATTTCAGTAAAATTTAACTTTTCTGTAGTTGTGTGTCTGAAGTGGTGCATGTAAAAGTTTTATGAAGGTTGGTTTAGTAGTTATTGAGTTACGTTTAATTTAAGGTCGAAAAAATTGAGCGGGGCAAGTTAAAAGTTTGGTTCGTTAAAATGTTAGAATGTTGACAAGTTAGAATGCAGCACAAGTTAGAATGTTGACGTTTCTTTATCTGCGTTATCTATTGTTAGCAATAATATTATTATATTATTAATATATCAAAAATCGTTCTTTTATTATATAATATATATATATATAAATATTACTTGACCAATCTCAAATCATAAAAAAAAAAACAATGTATAAATAAATACCCTACAACTTCTAATAAATATAATTTTCTACATCGATATTTATTTTCTATATCTATCGTTTTGTATTTCAATATCGACATTTTCAGACAGTTACTGGACTTACAAAATTTAATGTCACTGAATCTAAAACATCAATTTGTATTATTATAGTAATATAAGTAGCGGTAACATAAAAAGAAGCGGTAATACAAAAAGGGAGTCCGACAAGGATGTTCCCTAAACCCCGTTACTTTTTAATCTTTACATAGAACTAGTAGTTAATGAAGTTAAAGAACAATTTAGAACCAGAGTAACAGTACAAGGTGAAAAGATAAAGATGCTATGATTTACTGTCGATATAGTAATTCTAGCAGAGAGTAAAAAAGATTTAGGAGTAACTTTGAATGGCATGGATGAAGTCCTACGCAAGAACTACCGTATGAAAATGAACAAGAACAAAACGAAAGTAATGAAGTAGAAATAATATGTAGATGGACCACTGAATATAAAAATAGGAAGAGAAAGATTTCTCTGGTAGAAGAATTTTGTTATTTGAGAAGTAAAATTACTAAAGATGGACGAAGCAGGAGCGATATAAAATGCCGAATAGCACAGGCGAAACGAGCTTTCAGT
>JAAAKQ030001383.1:0-10330 GCA_010016005.3 Zanna intricata | reverse complement strand
TATATTACGTAACAATCGTTACACGATATGTTCAAGTCTTAGGTTGTCATAGGGTACGCATATATATATATATATATGTATGTATGTACAGGGGCGGAATGATGAGTGAGAGTATGTTGTATGTGTGTTCTAAAAGGCAAAAGGGAGAAAGTGACGGGGAGAATTCCATTGCAGGAAATACACATTTTATATATTATGTCAAAGTAGGTTAGATCAGTTCATACTCATTTCCTTTGATTACATTTATCACTTTTATTTTAATTCATGTTCTTATTAAATATCCCAGAATATTTAATACATTCTTTTTTTGTGTTTTTAGAAGTAGAAATAATTTTTTTTTAACTTAAAATGTTAATTAAAAAAGAAACAAATTGACAACAATCTATTGAACATTTCTGACCTTTGAACGTTCTATTGAATGTTTGCATAGAATTATTATGTATTTATTAATTATTATGTAATTATTAATGTATGCATAGAGTTTTTATTTATTGATTATATTTTTTTTCTAATGAAAAAAATTATAAATTAAAAACTATATATATATGAAGTTATGTCTAATTTAAGTGATGCCGACATCAAACAACAATAATATCTGAATAACAGGTAAGAAAAATAGTTAACAGACAAAATTACAAAGGTTTTCAGGAGAAAACAAAATATCGGAACGGAACAATTTGGATTGAAATTTGAAAAGAGAAACACAGGAAGATTATGGTGGAAATGTGGGAGTACAAAAAACTTTCCGAATTGAATTAACTGAATCTCATGGTTCAGAGGCCTATTCGAATAAAAAATTTATATATATATATATATATAATTTGACTCATTCCTTAACAAACAGAATTCTGAAAGAATTCGTACAATCTAAGTATTACATTAAGGAACTCAGCTTTAACACCCAATGAAAATTAGTAGTATATTATTAATGGATAGTATAAAAAAAAAAAATACTTGTAACTTCTGAACCGTCACTGGTGGACCAGTTACAGTTGAAGCTGACCACATAATTATTAATATGGCTGACTCTACAAACAGCCGTTTGGTTTATAAGCTTCCGGCGTTGACAACTGCGATGGTTATGGGAAACCAAGAGCCTTAATCTAAAAGTGGTTTTTAAAAGACGTTTTGGCTGCTTCAATAACTAAGCTTTCAGAATTCATAGTTCAGTCATCTCAGTTTCACAGATCGATTTTATTAAGATGACAGAACATGTGATCGTAGACCGTCTTCTCCCTTCTTATCCGTAATGTTATTTAATTATTTTTATAATCGGCGCATTGTCCTGTCCAGGCAAGCCGTTTATTATTGCCAGAGAGCAGCAGTAGGAGACTCCTAATTGGCTGATTCAGAATAAGGAATTGGTAATAAAATGTTCTTTCCCACTGGTTGTTTTAGCTTGACTCATTACACAGAACTGATTAAAATAAAACGCGACTTCCAACTGGCTATTCGTATAAATAGTTATTTGATGATTTCGGAGAGATGATAAAACAATTTAAGTGACAATATTTTGGGACATTTTGTAAAAATAATATTACTTTATAACCACGTTATGATACAGATTTAAATTTATATCCACTCTGATAACGCGTTATTTATAAAAATACTTTATAGTTCATAGAAATTAAATTTATAAGTTTTAGCAGAAAGACCATTAGCCATTAGTCGGTTACCATTGTCATAATACTACAAAACTGGTATGTTAATTTTTTTTTAACTATCACTATTGATTCTATGGTGAAATATTTCAATTTATTTTATATTTTAATAGTTATGAAGTACAAAATTTGACAAGAAATATAATTTAAAATATTGTTTTTAACGAAATGAACTTTTTGAGATGTTTGTAAAGAAAATATAACTACGATAAAATTTGAAAAACATGATTAATTTTGTCATGGAATCGAGATGAAACCATTAATTACAACAATAATAGTAGAACTATAATTAATAAAGTAGTGTTATGACCAAATGTGGAAAATTAATGAAGAACGATTGTGTTAAATTGCAACAGAACGTACATTTTAAAAAAGAAAGCATACATTTAAACATTAAAAAAAATTGAACAATAATAACTTTATAGTACTTAACGGAACAGTATAAAACAAGCTATTTTAGCAGCTGCAATTTCATGACAAGAATAACAAATAAAGGTAAAAAAAAAAGATTACCAAATAACTCTTTTCGTTTAGGCAATTCCAATAAAAAGCGTCAATTTGTTTAAAAACATTAAAAACTCTTAAATCAAATTGTCCGCTACAACCTAGCGCGACCCTCTTTTGTAGACTGCATCAAGAAATCTCTCTATTTTGTAGGGCATTTCATAAAAGAAAAGGGAAAAAGAATTTTGAAATAATCAACGAGATATCTTCGCCTATGATTAACATTTTAAGGGAAGGGGTAACTGCTTATTGTTCTTGGAATAAATATTTCACAAAAGGATTTTTAACAAATTTAAAATTCATTCAAGCTATTGGATACTGTACCCTCCCTACATAAGTTCTAAAATGAAGTTTCTGTTTCCTTATTGATTAAATAAATTTCCTAGTTATCCAATTCCTGTTTATAATGTACTTTTTTAAAACAGCCGTTTCTATTAAAGTTATTTTTTGATCTCTTTCCAGGAAATCTTTTTATCTACTGCTCATTTTCTAGTCTTCTGTTTTTATAATGACCTAACTTCTTATGAAAATATCGGTTTACATTTCAAAGAACTTTTTGGGCATAATCTTGTTTGTAAATCTATTTTAACAACCGTCTTATCTTTATTTGATTTTGACCATTTATTTTGTTATTGTTTAAATACCACAGTTGAGGTTATCTTTATTACATGATTAGGTTAGCTGTTGATGACATGATTTACTTTTTATTAAATAAATCGATCATTATTTCTCAAATAATATTCGATTTGAAAATATACACATACATTTGTATGTGTGTGTATATATATATATATATATATGTATACGAGGGATATCTCTAAATTAAAGACCTCTAGGAAACTTCTCTCCTTAAGGATGCGAACTAGTGTCGTTTATGGCTACTCTAGTAATGTATACACTTCATTGTTATCTGTAAGTTGTTGCATTGTAGTATCTTTGATTACATGTGAGGTTAATACCTTATAAATAGGATATTCACTGTTGCCGTCGATTGTGAAATACGTGGAATCATACGTGTTTTAAACCATCGAAACGTAAAGCTGGCTGAAATTTATAGGCAGTGTTCCTTTTCATTAATATTACATAAAATTCACTATTAATAAAAACATTAATTTTCATTTAAATTAGGACTTTAAAATTTAAAGATCTTCGGCTTCGGTTGGATTCACTCATTACATGATATTACACATATTAATTAAAATAAATTTACATAAAGATTTATAAATTATTATTGTTATACATTTAAATGATATTTACAATTGCAATTAAAATAATTATGTTCATATGAACTCAAAACTTATTTTATTAAAGCATCAGCACCATTTTATACATACATATTGATTTAAAAATAGATATCTATTTATTATCGTTATTTTATTATATATACATTTTCTGCAGTATTTAGTGATTATGATTTGTAAACAATTGAATTGAATTGATTGTCTAGGCCTAAAATTTTATTAAACATCATTTTTTAAAATGTTTTTTGATCATAATTTTCAATTAATAATATGTTTTAAGTACAGAGAACGAAATTTGAGTAGGATTTTAGCAGTTTTATTATACGTTGTTTTTGAAGGTTGTATGCAAGAGTGTGAGTCTTATTTTTGTGTGTTCAGTAGTGTTAAAGAAGAAATCCTAATCTAGTTGAAGGACTGTATATATAGTACATTGGGTTAAGGTTTTGAACGTACTCAGGCTGATTGAAAAGAGCTGAGCGGACGCCAGCCAGGTAGGTAAGTATTGGAAGATTAATGGAACAAACCGCCCATATAGTGTACATACACCCACTCTTTTTTACGCACACATACGAACACACACACGTATTCTAGTCAATCGGTCGAGTCCCATCTGCAGTTTTTTGATCAGTAATCCATCGATCGGCTACTGTTATTTATGAAAGACAAAAGAAGTGGCAATTTGTCGTTGGCAGAGATTGCTTCCAGCCCGTTGGACGTTGCCCAGATTACCTCTGCTTTGCTCTACTCTACTGACACTACCTTTCTTAATTCTTAAAAATATATTGTGCCGCCTTAATCTGCGGTTACCGCATTTCTCTTGCCCCTTCTTAATCCATTCTTTTATTTCCCCCCCACTTTTTTAAATTGTGTCTTCAATTCTTTACTTTTTTAACAATTTGACTTTTTTTTATCATACTATTTTTATCCTCTTTCTTTTAAACTCACGCGCTATGTCCCTACCCCCCTTCTTTTCTATTTTTTTACTCACATTCGGGAAGTAAGAACTAACAAAATTGCTTACATTGCATTTTTACGGAGTTTGTGACTCGGTGGCCTTTATTCTTTTTCTCACTCTCTCTTTTTTTCTATTCTTAACTTTATCTTATTTCTTTTCTCGTAATGGTACATTTAAGGGATGGCAAACTTACTTTAACGAGTTTTGTTACTTTTTTATTTGCTACTTTAGCAAAAGTATTTGTAACCGTTCGGCTACTTAGCTAGCTAGCTAGGTAAGTAAGTAACTAACTAACTTTTTTTGTTTGCTTCTTTTTTTTTTTTACTTTTCTTACCTCTTACTTATTTTAAATACAATTTAAAATAACCTTAAAAATAGGAGGTCTAATTAAATATATGTTAAATATAAGTTACACAATTAGTTTTTTATATTATTATTTTCACAGAGTGTGCCCTAATGGTAATAATGTTAAAAATTGCAAGAAATAATTTCTATAAATATATCATTTCAAATTTCTGTTAGAATTATTGTAAGCAATTTATGTAATTAATTACAGATTTATAAATTTTATTCATTGTTAATTGAAAAAATTTATATGATACTATCATATTTTAATTAATAATATTTATTTAGATACCAACATTGTTATAAAGAATTTTTTTTTTTTGATCATCTAAAAACCAAACTTCATTTAGTTTCTTTTTTTTTTACTCTCTTAATGTTTTCCCGCATTTTTCCCGTCCTTTCTGAGTGTTTTTCTCTTCTTTGTGTCCATTTGTTCCGTTTTTTGGAAGAGGATTTGTTTTGGAATCCTTTCATGGTTTTGTTCATTTTTGTATTTTCCATTTTTTTTTTCTTTAATATCTTCTGAGCTTATTTGGTTTATATCTTCGAGGTTTTTATAAATCACTTTATATCCTCTTATTTAAGTTATGATGTGGTGGAAAATTTTCTTTATTAATATACAAAATATTATACTTATTCATTTCATAAAGATGGCTGTAAAATTTGTCTTTTTCTTCTAATTTTATAATAGAATTTGTAAATTTGTTTATTAGTTTGTTTATTTTCTGCGTGGTCCGACTTTCGTACTTTACTATTTTTTGTACTAAACTATTATAATGGAAATATAATAATACAGAGGCATATAAACCTGGTTTTATCATAGTATTATATTGTCTCATTTTTCCATTTCTCTTTAAGTAATTTTTGTGATATAAGTTTTTATTTAATGAATACGCTTTGTATAATTTTTATTTTTTTCTTACTGTCAGAGCTTTGTTTTCTAATCCATTTTGTTTTGTTATTTCACAAACGTATTTGAATTTATTAAGCTTTTTTATTTCTCCTAATTCTAGTTTTAAATATTTTAGTACGGTTGTTAGGTTTGGCGTATGTTTTGTATTTTTGCTGGAAATTGTTTTACTTGTTCTGATAATGATTTTATACAAATTTCAGTTTTTGCGTTGATTCTAATCTTCTACTAGAAATGCCAATTCATCTGAGAAAGCTAAGTCCTCTACATTTAAATGTTATTTATGTATCCTAAATTAATTTTTTAATTTAAAAGGTTTTTAGTTTATATATATCTCAATTTTTACAATACAGAATTAAATAGAATCGGTGAGAGATCATCTCCTTGGCGAACACTCTTACTTATCAGGATCCCGTCTTAGATATCTCCCATGAATCTCATAGTAGACCGAGTTCCGTTAGATTTTCTTTAATTTTTTCTTCTTTTATCATCTATTCTAAATTCCTGTAAAATATATCTATATATATTTTATCCTATGTAATGTGTCATTAAAAATTACTACGTAGTTTTTCGGCAAATATATTTCTGTGTCTAAATACGGTTTTTAAGTTAATGATTTATTCGGAACATGATCTTCTTTTTCTTTCCACTATGTTTGTCAAGAAGATGAATATTTTTAATGCAGTCTCCAGATTGATAATGAAACATGGAGCTCGAGTATCAGGACACAAAGTTGTACGATGAGGTAGAACTTTTAAAGCATTTTTTTATTAAATAACGTAATTAATTTTCCCCGTAATAAAACTTATTGTTTGTATTTTGAAACAGAAGTGTCCAAATTTTTTAATCCACAGTTCACTTCACTTTTAATTCATGTAGCACTGTTCAAAACCACCTGCTTCAAGTTATACAAATATTTTAAGATATAGGAAAAATGAATTATTTGTTTTTAGAGTGGGGATCTTTGTATTTTGTACAACAAATCAAATAATTAGGTATATCCGGATTGTGAAATAGAAGAGATTTTAGGATTAATTGATTAAGAGTATACATTCTGATTACAAAGTAATATTAGCAATTAAACACTGATGTTCAATGTATACGGAATTAGATCGTTGCTGATGTTCAATGTATACGGAACTAGTTCTAAATTTGGATTTAAGGAAAATTTTAACTTATATTAAATTGTAACTTAAATTGAAAACCGGTTTTTTAAGGCAAGAGCAGAGCTATATTATTTAAATTTATATTTACGGATAAATATCTCTAAGCTTTGTTCCTTGTGTAATATAGAGAAGAATAGAATGTAAAACATTTTATAGCAATCTGTTCAGTGTAGCATGAGTTCATCAATATTGTATTTGAAAGACTCTAGAGGTAGACGAATTGAAAAGCTGCTTAAATGGAAGCAATTGTTGCAGTTCAATAAATATTGTAAAAATACATGAAGTTACAGGTTTAGTTTGATACGAGAATACAATTATTAGAGGAAACGTTTATCGGTTTATTAGTAATTTTTATGAAGTTAGTTTTAGGTTTTAAGTTTGAACTCTTAATTTGTCTTAATTTTTGTTAATTACCAACTAATTATTATTATTATTATTTTTTTGTATTTCATATAAATTTTTGATAATTAAAAACCTATTTTTTTGTATTTAATTTTTTTGTTAATCGTGAACATGTTGTATTTTACCGGTTATTGTAATATTTTGCTAATTAAGAATTTATTGCTGCTTTTATGCTTGTTTTAACAATTAGAAGTTACTACTGATTTTTTTAAATGTTTTGCTAGTTATTTATTAAATCCCTGTAATTTTATAATAATTATTATTAATTAAAGATTAAATATTCAAAAAAATTAAGAGATAAGATTAATTTAAGATTAATTAATTAAGATTTATTAATTTGAGATTAATTAAGATTAAAAACCCGATTAATTTTTTAGGAGAAACCGTTGATGTCCAGTAAATTTTTATGCAACATAAAATCCTAACATTTTCATTCCAAAAATTGTTACATGATTAGTATCTTAATTTCAATTTATTTAATATTACTCTAAAAAATGAACGTCTTGTCAATCTTGTTGACATTATTGATAAATTCCCAATTTTTTAGGCTTGGACGTTACATGAGTAATAATTAAAATTTACACCTTGTGAGACGAAGTTGATTTATAATTTCATATGAATGTTAATCTTTCTGACTTTTAAAAAATATATATTACAAATGTCAATTTGTATATCGATAAAAAAAAAATGTTCTTTCATGTTTTAACCATTATTTCTATTTAAAATTTTTATTTTTTCAATAACTAATAGAGCAAACAGTAATTTCAAATAATATTTTTTTTTTGTCACACTGTATACGTTTCGTTGGATTTGCAACGAAAAAAGATACATTCGGTGTGTTCATGTGTTGGTTTTTTTTTTATTTCATCCTTGTTAATAGAAACTAAAGAAGGGAACTAAAGAACCAACTCGTTATTTTAATTAAGAACTGGTCAACTACTTCTCTTTCTTTTTGAAATATCTACCTTCTAAGATCTGCTATGTCAGTTCATTCATAAGCAATCGTATGGCGTCGCCTTCCCCACAAATTCCTAATTCCCATAGTATTGTAATTCTTGTATTATCGACGATTAAAAATTTGTCAACTATTTACACACAGAGAACAGAATAATTTCTGGAATTATGTTGGTGGGAATAGCTGGTTAGAGAGAGAAGTGAATGAATGTGGTTCCGTTATGACAAAATTGACAAAATTCTCTTCTAGATTCAAAAGTACTGGGGATAAACGGACGAAGTAGTTAAATCGTGTTCCGATTGATTCTTTTACACTCCCCAGTTTAGTTCATTTAATTATTTATATAATTATAGGTTTTCTGTCAATGCTTCCTCATGCTGGATTTTCACCACTTATACATCTTAATGATTTATAAGAGAGATTTCTATGTTAATAATACGCGTTATCCATACATACAAGGTATGTATTTATTTCTGTTTTGTTTATTTTATTTTTTTTTTTTGGTTTATTTTCATTAGTTTTATAAGGCAGATTCTGTTTTTAGATACTATTTTCAAAACATGTTTTTAAATTTTTCTTGTAAGGATTTTCAACACTGCTTAACTTAAATCTATCCACTAACTTATTGCCTTTTATATCTTTGAATGGTTTATCTTGATAACAGTTTTAAATTAAAAATTTTACCCAAGGGAAATTTCGTTTTATTTCCAGGTTGAATCTGTAGAAGGATTTTGTTTACTATTCTGTTATTGTAATTTAGTGTTATATTCAGTTACCTACTTGAAACTCTCCATTCTTTGGAATAAAAGAGCAAGACATTAATTTTTAGTAAATCTACTTTCACGTAAGTTTTAATGTATGGGTTTTATTAAATTCTAGTTTAGGTCAACAAATTTAGATTAAAATTAATTTTTTTTTAATAATAAAATCCGGAAAGATCTATGTTTGATTGTCGATCAAGCTTTCCACATTATCATACAGTAGAAGAATTTGTTGATATTTAATAAAAAAATGAGTTTGATAATTTAATTGGGCGTAGGCCTACAGTTACTGAAGAGAAACTAAATTGTTTAATTTCTTAGTTATTTTACTTTTATGAATCATAATTTCCTTTCATGGTAAACCATATATAAATGGTAAAAACCATCTAGTTTTAGGAATAAAGTACATTTTTTAAAATATATTTTTAAATTTATCCTAATAATCTTTATGTAGTTCTTTATCTATATATTATAAATAATTTATCATAAAATGTACTGTTTATAAATAACGTCATTCCTTGCTGTGGAAATAAATCTTTTGTTCTCACACTAGTAGATTATTATTTTTTCACCTTACAAATTTGAATAATATGATTTAGAAACATATCAGTTTTTGAAACTCATAGATATTTATTTGTGTATTATTTATTGTAAAAACGATACAATAGTTGAATAGCGGAATAGTAGGAAAAAATAGTTGAGTTGTATGTATTATTTAAAATTTAATACTAATGAATAAAATAAAATAATTGTTACGTAAAAAAAACATTTTTACCAAATTTAAATTTTAATATTTGTTGTTGTTTACTATTGACAAACAACAGATAAACTCCTAAGAAATGAGAATGAAAGTCAAAAGAAAAAAAAAATTGGAAGTTCCGATTGGTTAGTTTCTTACCGGGCTGTGAACGGTTACCAAATAAATATTTCTGACTGGTTGGAATTCAGTGCGTTCCGATTGGTCATTTTCTTACCAGGCTGTGAATAGTTATCAAATGAAGAACTGTGATTTGTTGAAATTTAGTGCGTCCCAATTGTATATTAACCAAAGTATTATCAAATTAAAGGAAAAACATACACAAAATGTTTCCTTGCTGAAATATTCCTGGGATGAAAAATTTTAAACAAACCAAGTTGAAAGTAGAATATTAACTTAAAAACATTTTATTTTGACTGTTGTACTTTTATTTTTAATGAATTGTAGCTTTTATCGTAACCAGCTAATGATTAGGAATATTTAAAATAGCGCTACGAAATAAAAATAATATTCAGTTCAGTTACAATTTATTATTATATTAAAAATTTTAGAATAATTAATCATTTTTTTGGTACTCATCTAGCTGAAATTAGCTTATTGACTTGCTTACATTCTAGGTGTCAGTTTTGTTCATTTGTATTTATTTAATTTTTGCATATATATATATATATAT
>JAAAKQ030001372.1:0-18963 GCA_010016005.3 Zanna intricata | reverse complement strand
AGGGATGAAATGAATGAATTGTAGCGTGTGTGAAAAATGCCAAGCCTGACCGGGATTCGAACCCGGGACTTCCGGATGAAAGGCCGAGACGCTACCACTCGGCCACGGAGGCCGGCTTAGTTGGCAACCTGAGAGTTGAATATAGAAAGTCTTTTAAGCACTGGCTGAACCAAATAAGAACAGAATGCAGGGAAGATTGCATTCAGGTATGGATAGATCAGATGCATTCATCACTTAAAAGATATATCAGAGTGTCTGAAAACCCTGAAGTTAATGCATTACAAAATCTGAAAGCACATATACAAGCTCCTAAGGAAAAAATTAATTATAAAAAGGACAGTAATTCTCCTTTTTTGCCACACTTAATGTCAACTCCCTAATGTAAACTGGAAAATTAGAAGTGCTAATTGACATTTTACAATAACAAATATCTCAATCATTGCCAGTCAAGAACTCAAAAACACAGATCAAAATCACTTCGAATCTGGTGGTTACATGGGACTAGAAGGACCAGCTGACAAGCAAGAAATGAAGAACTTCCCACAAATTGGAATGGGATTCGTAATAAACATGAATTCCATTAATTCTGAATAATAAAAATCATACAACAAAAAGAAAACATGCCATTAACAATTATCATATTAAATTAAATTTATTCAATACATTAAACCGAATTTAATTCAGATAAATTTACTTCAAAATTATTCACATTTAAACTAAACCAAATTGACTTAATTCAAACAAAATCCAAATCACAAAAAAGAAAATATCATATTAAATTTTATGTTAACTGTTATTTTATAAAAGCAGATCTTATAATTTTAGGAACTGATTCAATCCATGTAAGGCTAAATATACATTTAAAACAAAAAAATAGATTAAAAGAATTTTTTTATATTTTAAAGCCAAGAACGAAATGATGGTGAATGCATTCCTGAAAAATAAATCTTTTATATTAAAATGTGTTTCATATTAGTAAAGATTTATTAAAAAGGTTCAGGTTTGGAGAATAGTTTATGACATTGCTTGGTTGTATGTAAATAAACAGCTCTTGTCGGCATCAAGTCTTGTATGTACTTTTTCTGAAAATGTATAAAGTGTGTTAATAAAATAACAATGCAATAAGTCAGTTAAAGTGTTCAAATGTTCAATAGTTCATATTTTTAAGTGTAAAATTTAATTATTAATTTCACACAACTCACAACTCAAATGTAGGCCCCTCTTAATCTTGTGGTTCTAGGCTCGAGCCTAATTAGCCTTTAGGAAAGTCCTGCCCTGGCAGGATGCTAAGTTTTTTTAAAAAGAATTGCTTAATCTTTTTATATGAGGAATCATTTTATTACATGTTTTTGTATTACCAATAATAGCTTTAAATATTAGAATAATACATACCTACCCAACATGTTATACCATATATTAATCTTGATTTTATCAAAGAGTGATACAACATCCTTAGTAACTGTATTGTACAAAATTATCGAATCCTAATCAAAAGTATGAAGACCACCAACATTATACTGCACGTATGGTTGTATGTGCCCTGTGGTTACTACAACATTTAAACGTTGACATACCTTCCGTTTTTCCAGCGTATCCCTGTTCATATCCTCCTTGGAGAATCAGCCGTATAAATTTTATTTTTGATCTCACTGTATACAAGAATGAGGGTCGCTAGATCGAAAAGTATTAAACTGGTGTGGGAATGAAAGATATAGTAGCAAGCTAACGCTGTAGCTCGTTCTTCGAAGACTTAATGGACGTGGAATATCTTAAGTATTCCTGTCAGGGTAAAAAAAACAGCAGGATTTAACAAATCTTCATGATCATGACAGTGGTTTGGAATATCTCCTAGCAAATTAGTATAAAAAAAAAAAAAAAAAAAAAAAAAAACAAATCAAAGATGTAATTATGATTTATTGGGAAAAAAATGTATACTAATAACAATAATATAAAATGTATAATGCATATAAACTACATGTATATTATTACTAAAATACATCCACTGATAACTAGGAATTAATAACTAATATATAACAACAAATAATAATAACAAATTATTACAATACAATTGTAATAATAATAATATAAAACACGCAAATCACAAACATACACAAATTTTATTTAACATATATAGTAAATAATAAGATTACATTCAACTTTTATAACTTTTCATGGTAGTAACACAAATCCTACAGTTTTAAAAATTATTCATGAACAATTAAATGTATAATATTATCATTTGATTATTCTTAATATGTTTCATAAACCATCAACTAAAGAAAATAAACATCACATTACAAATATAAAATAAAAATAAGCTTAAAAATAAAATATACTAAATTCTTTGGTGCTTAATAAAAGTCTATAGTGTCCGTATTAAAAAAAAATTAATACACTCTATTAATATAATTATGAAACATCACTAATCAAATTTTAGTTTTATTAAAATTAAAAGCTTTTAAATAAAATAAAAAGAAAAATTAATAGCATTAAAAGTTTGTTGAACCCAATTTTCCAAAATTCTACAATAATCTTAACGGTTCTATATTTGAAAATAATAACCTTACATAAGTATAATTAATGAAAAAATGTGCCATATAAACCAGCATTTTTTTTTTTAATCCTAACCTACTAATTATAACAAATTATGGATATAAAGAGAAATACATAGTTAAAGTAATTTTATTTTGGGGAATGATAACAAGGTAGGGATAAAAATTGGGGAATGAAAATATAAGTGAAAAAATGAAAAGTGTAAGTGGTTAGGCAAAATGAGAAAACTGTACCAAGGATAGAAGAAAGAATGAAATATATGGTGATGACATAAAAAGTGTTGAAGTCAAACTGCAAGAGAAAGGGAGGTAGATCCCAGATAACAACAAGAAACAAAATGCTCAGTGATCTGGAATGTATAAGGCTGAATATGGAGTATGTTATGGATGGAAGAAGGTGGAAGAACAACTCCCATATTGCTGATGCCATATAGGGAGAAATAGAAAAAGTAAATTAAAATATATAAAAAATATACCCGGAAAAAAATTATTATTTGGAATACAGTATAGTTTAATTTTATTAAAAATTTTCTAGATCAGAGTTTCTCAACCTGGGGGTTGTAGCAATATGAAAGGGGGGGGGGTCACAAAATTAGCCTACAACTTTACATGTAAACTTGTAACTTTACAATAATGAAATCATTTTATGAAGAAAAAAATTATTTATTGGAAACATTTTACTTACATTTATATACCCATGTACACAGTATTTTTTTATAATAATGTTTTTTTTTTTTTATATTATATTATTAATTTTGTTTTATAATAATTATTTAATTATTTTATGATTTCATTACATGCAAAAAAATTAATTAATGAGGTGATTGCATTCATGTAAAAGTTTCTCCAAGTGTGAAACTATGCTACAAACACACAAAAGCAAATTATTTTCAAGTGATAAAAGACAATTCCTATATTAAGATTTTAGTGCAACCATAGACAAAAAAAAACCCTTTTAACTGAGCTAAGATGTAGCAAAAGGAATTAATATTTTCAGTGCTTCAGTTTGACTAAATTTCCATATTCACATCATCAGGCAAACCAAAAAGTATATAAATCTTTAGATGTGAATTGTATTTATAACGTTTTATCAGCAGACATTACAACAAGCTGGTCATGAATCTCAACTATAACTTAGAAGTTGCAACAACGTTTTCAGTAAATGGATTTAGTACTCATCTCTTCGAGAAATTATTTTTATCTCTGAGATGTACTCCACCCACTGAATTTTTTTACATTTAAACATGGCGCTCTCACAGCAAATATTATGCAAGCAGACTAAATTACAAGGAGCACACATGCATCAATCTGGAACCTATAAATTGCTCATGTTTATATACTTCATATGTTCATACACGCGTGTTACTTGTCGCTATCAACACAGCTAAATAGTTTTATCAATGTTTCACTGGATTGCAGTTGTGGAGGAGGAAGTAGGTTGAAAGATATTCATTATATATTTTTCTTACCTTTTGGGAGTTGTTTAACTACAGAGGTTAAGAATCATTGTTCTAGATGAAATTCTTTATCTTATTGTTAATTTATACACAATTAATATTTGAAACATAAAATAAGCTTATTAAAAAAAAAAGAAGAAAACCTGACTTAGCCAATCCCCCAATTTTTCAGGTAACCAAAATCTGAACCATCTATTTATTGTATTTAGTAAGTTATACTAATTTCCAAGAATATAAAAATTTCGAACTTTTTCCCTTCGCTGAAAATATCTACTAAAAATTTTTCAGTGAAGTTATAACTGTATTGCAGCAAAAATTAAAAAAAAAAAAAAAAAAAAGTATAAATGCTTTAAATAATTAAATGTTCTGCATCAAAAGATGAAAAATTCACATGAGTGAAAAGGGAATTGATACTAAGAGAATCAATCTTACAGTAGATAATTCAATAAAAGAGATGATGATAAGGAATACAAACTTTCTAGAAACAATTTTTAAAATATATATAGAAGGAAAGGATAACAAAAAATTACCAAATAATAAGTAAACACCTATAATATGTTATCTCTCTCTTTGTCTGTGTAGCCTCTGGAACTACCATAAGGTACTTCAGAGGATGAATGAGGATGATATGTATGAGTGTGAATGAAGCTTAGTCTTGTACAATCTCAGGTCGACCACTCCTGAGAAATGTGGTTAATTGAAACTTAACCACCAAAGAACACCGGTATCCATGATCTAGTATTCAAATCCGAATAAAAATAACTACCTTTACTAAGATTTGAACCTTAGACCTCTCGACTTTGAAATCAGCTGATTTGCGATGTCGTGTTAATCACTAGACCATCCTGTTGGGCAACCTATAACATGTAAATAAAAGTTAATGGAAGACTGACAAAAAAATAGAAGGAATTCCTTACTTCCCAGTTCCACATCTTCATTGTCTGTTTCAGATATATTCTTTATTTTAAAAGATTGTTCAAAAAAATAAACTCCAATTTAAGAAATGGGTAACTTACTTTTGGTCACCTAACAGAAAAAACTGTTCTCTGGTGAGTTGGGACAATGTAAATTAACAAGGATTTAATATTTCCCAATATAGATATGATATCTGTTCCATCTGTCTGTGACATATCTAACGTTCAAGAAATACTTGAACCAGTTGTCAAAGATGCTTTCTCAATAATTGCACATATTAAAATAAACAGAGTGGATGTGCCATCTGTAACAGCAAAGTAGCAAAAGATTGAAACAATGAAGAAAATTAGAAACGCTTAACATCTCACTTTCTTCTCAAAGTAAACCTTGCATGAGATGCTAGCTATTCTTGAGAAAAACTATGGCAGTTTTGGATGACTTTTGTTAAGTAGCTTGTATGGCAACTAATAAATAAATGTGATGAAATTAAATTTTTTTTATGACTATACTATTATCAATTTCTCAAGGCCTCAAAAACATCAACTATCTAGAACATCAAGAAGTATCCTTTATGAAACAGAAGATAAAAAAAAAAAAAACTGTTGTTTTTATCAATTTTTCAAAAAACTCAGTAAATTTTTTTTTGCCAACTGTAGAACAAAGATTGCCATACAAAACAAATCTATATACATATCTATAAATTAGCTGTCTTTTTTTACTGAGATCATAGTGAATTATTTAGGCAAATTATTATTTTTAATGTGTTAATTGACAAGCATCAAATGACAACACATACTGAGGGGAAAACTTTAAAATAAAATTAACAATTTTTAAAATAGAAGAGAACTCATATGATGAAAATTATACTGTAAATTTAGTTGGCACCAGAATAAACATTCGGCCGGCCTCCATAGTGCGAGTGGCAGCTTTATACGGAAGTCCTGAGTTCAAATCCCGGTCAGGCATGGCATTTTCACACGCTACAAAAAACTGTTATTCATCTCATCCTCTGAAGCAATACCTAATGGTGTTCCCGGAGGTTAAAAGAAAAAAAAAAAAAAACAAATTTACCTAAACAAAAGTAACTTATTTCATTTTAAATAAGTATATGTATATATTCCATCGTTATAAAAATTCTGTGAGGATAGTTTTTTAAAGCAGCCTTGGGACAATACATTAAATTACATTCTATTTAAATGAATAGTTTTACAACACTTACAATTCAGGAAGTAGTAACATTCTGTAAAATATAATAAGAAACAAGGATAAAACATTTAAGGTATTTTTAAAAATGTATAATCAAAGTAAACCAATGTAGAATCTGATTTGAACTTGAAAAAACTCATAATTCTTCAAGGAAAAACTTTAATTAAGAAAATTTAATACTTTGGAAACTTGAATCAAAACTTATTATTTAATTTTGCCTACAGGTTGAGTATCTAAAACTCATTTCATGAAAAAAAGCTAATGCAGGTTAGTTCTACAACTAACTAAAAATCTCAGGGAGAAAAACTCCTAGAAAATTAATAGACAGATGTAAAAGCTAAGATATAATATTTTTTATAATGTATGCTGATGGCATTATAAGATAACTTAAATGCCTAAATAACTAAACAATGTTATTATGCCTGTAACTTCTCGAAGCATATGATATCATCCTGAGAAATAAAATTAATTATTAAGAAATAATAATAATAATTCATTTTCAACAACCAAACTCAATATTTAATCAGTTTCTTTAGATAATTAAGTTTTTCAGGATCTACAAAAAACGTAATTCCTTCAACTCCTGTGAATAAGAATCGTATTAGACAATATTTAATGAAGTTTAATTTTGGAATGGTGGCTGTTGGTAATGACTTTAATTAAATGTTGTTGTAACTTTAAATATAAAAAAATATTTCAGTATAATTAATTCTTAATGACAAAATGAATCACGTATTTTAATTTTCAACATACTGCTGTTCCTAATCACAACATTATCTTATGTATTACTTTTAATATAACATTTGTATATTGGTAATTTTTTGTTTTAGGGGGAACACACACACTTATGCGTTGAAATAAAGTATTTTGAATAATTTTAATTTTTATCTATTCATTTAAAATACTTTTGTTTTGTATTTGTATATTTCAGAATGTTCAAACATGTTAAAATGTAAACCTTTTCATCCCGTATGAATTGTAAAATTGATAGACTTTTAATAAATTTCTATTGTGTTTGTTGCGACTTAATTTAAAACTAAATTCTAACTGTGCAATACAGTACTGTAATTGTACATAATTTATTAAACAGCATAATAAAATGTTGTAATACTAAATTTATTACAGACTGACTATCTAATGGAAATATTTCTTCTAAATATTTAAACAGCTAATTTACAGTACTGATTTCAATGGAATACCAAACATCTTTTAAAAGAGCAGTTCAATTAATATGAAAGCTAGACCAATATATAGAATTATGGAGCTGAAGCAGTTTATTTACACATTTCAAGGGCAATGCTTTGAATAGATAATTGTATTTTTTTTTCTCTGAAAGCTATAATGAACTAATTTAGTCAGCTTTTTAAATTTTTGGGCCATAATAGAAAAATCTGCTGTAATTTCAAACTAAAATACAATGAAGTGAAAAAAAAAAACATTCCATAATAACATAAGAGTAAGCAAAACTTATCCATTTAAAAAAAAAAAATAAAAAAAGAAGAAGCTTCCATCTGAATGTTTAAAAAGTAATTTGATTCAGTGTCACTAAACATTAATGGTTTATACAAGTTTCACCATCAACAACAATGTTTCAAATGTTAATATTTTATATCAATCCAGTTTGAACATTTTTATTAATCAAATAAATTATAAATAAAATTATAAATCGAATAAAACCCTTTTTAAATAAAAACTTATTATTTTAAGAAATATTATATAACTTTATTGAGAATATATATATAAATTATTAACTACAAAAACTAATGATATATAGTGTTGATTTAAACCAGTGACAATCTTAACAATTAAAAATTACATAATAAATAGAGTATAATGCATAGCAACTAATAATGGACAAAATCGTAATTGAAGAAATTTATCGCTAACTAATGCAGTAAAAATTTATATATTTCAAGAAAATATTATAAAATTAGTGCCTAAAAACTTATCATATGAAATATAAATGTATAAATATTGCTTAAATATTAAATTTATAAATAGTAATATATAATATGATTGTATTCATAATTGTCTTAAATTGAAATTCAGTAGTAACTATTTAAAAATGTTATATATTAATAGGTAAAGAAATTTAGATTAACTCAGGATTAGTTCAATAATATGACTTGTAGTCAAACTGAACAATTCATACAAAAAAAAGGTTGTTCTTATTGTCTTTATAATCTGTAATTTATCCAGCATAAACTAATTTATGTTTAAATTGATATACAGTAGTTTAAACATCAGACACAAATTTTTTTTTTTTAAATAACCTAACATGGTTCATGGATATCAGCTCTAATGAGAGCTACTGTCTCTTTCTCTTTTTATGTTTAGCCTCCAGAACTACCGTAAGGTATTACTTTAGAAGATGAATGAGGATGATAAGTTCTCACTCATCCTCTATGTCAATGAAAAAGTGTAGTCTTGTACAGTCTTAGGTCGACCACTGCAGAGAAGTATGGTTAATTGAAAACCCAACCACCAAAGAACACCAATATTCACGATCTAGTATTCAAATCCGTATAAAAGTAACTACCTTTATTAGAATTTGAACCATAGAACTCTCGACTTCGAAAGCAGCTAATATTTGTGATGTTGTGTTAACCACTAGACCACCCCGGTGAGCAAAAGCTGCTCTCTAACATTACTATTCATAACTGTAAAATTATGGATGTATACAGCAGAATAAGAAAGGTTGCCTTGATTTACCAGATAAGCTCCTCAGATCTCTGTTGGGTTTTCGTTATAGCCACTGAGTAGGAAATATATTCCTCAGACAGCTATAGACAAAATTATACACTTAACATATAAGTATCCAATAACATTATACAATTCATAGCATATATCCTACAGATATCTTAACCAAAAACAATGGAACACAACTGAGTAAAAAAGTTTTTATGGATAGGGGAAGTGTTGACCATCCACAAATATATAAATAGTCCATTCAAAAGTATGCTTCCATGTTCAATCTTATTTGTGCAGCAATTATACTGGCCACATAATCAGAAAATCAGAATACCTTTACCCAGGGTAGAAGTATCATAATTAGCAGTTAAAAATATTGTATTGACTAGTTTGAATATATCCTACTACAAATTGTTTTCCCTCAGGATTCAACAGAAAAATCCGAGAACAAGTTTGGATGCTTTTAAAAAAACCTTACTCATTTATCTCTAGAAATATATAGCTGAACTGTAAATCATCTACCCAGAGCTACATATTTTGTATGATTAAACAAAACAAGTATTATTAATTGGTTTAATAGCTTTTAATTCAAGTGGTATTTTAATTGGTTTATTAGGTTTTGATGTCCTAGTCAAAAATTTTTATTCATAATTTTGAGTACTAGAGATTCTGGGATCAAAGCTTTCTAAAAGCAGCAAGGATGGAAAAAAATTTATCTGGTAAAACATAAATTACAACTTCTCTTTATTATCAAAAGATTCTATATAAGATAAGCCTAACATTACCTAAAAAATCCTGAGTTAAACTATAATTTACGGTTTCATAATATACAAATATAAATATGCGCAATAAACATTCATATATAAAGGCATGCTGTGCATAAGTGAGTAGTATTTATTTACAGCATATATCTATGGTATAATAATTTACATAATTAACATATAATAAAAAAATTATAATTTAATTTAAATATTTTTGCCCAAATTTAAAGAATAATTCACATTCTATATCATATACACCAGTATACATGGAACATGCTTCTAGAATTAATTTTCTTTTTCTTTGGTATTATGTAACTCCATCAGGGGTTAGTAGAGTACGCAGTTTGATTGTCATTAAGTAATTAGGAGTGCTGGTATACTGAGATAGCATAACAGCACTTTTGGTAGATGAGGAGATTGGTTTCAAACCTGGACAAATCAGTTTATTTTTTAGAGATAGCAAAAAAAGTTTTATACATAAATTTAACTGTATAAAAATGCTAATTTTTTTTTTTTAAATGAAAATTTTGATTGAGGAATAGTTGTCAGTAAGGGATAAATTTTTTATAAATTTATTTATGTTTGAAATATTTACTTAATTGTTTTAAAACTAAGATCAGAAACTGGATGCTTTTGCAATTCAGTTTGTAAATTTAAAAATCTAAAATGAAAAACATTCATTCAGTTTCAAAAACTACAATTTATTTTTATTGACAAAATATTTATCTCTTACAACAGGTTTTTAAAATAAAAATTATAAAATAAGGACATAAATTTTTATTTTTCTGAATTTTTTGAATTTATGATGCTTCATGAAAACTTTTTCAGAATCCATTATTTAAGTTAAATTAAAATAATAAAGCTTATAACAAAATATTCATTAAAGAACAAAAAAAAACTGATCATTTTTATTAGCATAAAAGCAGCTTATCAGTAGTCATACTGAAAAATAGGATAATTTTTTTGTGTTCAAAACTCAAAAAATGAACAATTTGGTTCTGGAGATGTTCAGTTATAAAACTTAGATTCTGACAAATTTTCTGAATTTGAATCTAACTTATGATTTATAAATGTTTTTTTAGTAGAATTAAAATAAAGTAACTTACCAACTTCTGGAGTGAATGAATATTAATAAACCAACATAAATAAAACCCTTAATTTTCAATAACAATGGAACTGGTTGCGTTTACAGCAAAGTTTCTCATATAAACTTGTTCGATATGTTCCACTTAATTCGTTTTTTTTTTTGTCAAATGTGATATTAACCATAAAATGCAATCTGTTTATTCATAATAAAAAAAACATCGCAGATTACATAATTAAAAATAAAGTTAAGTTATAAATGCAACAAATTTGACAAAAAAATTAACAAATTATAAATAATTTATTCATAAAATGACTGTCATATATGATAGCCCCACCTGTAACACCACTGACGAAGAGCCTACATAATAAGTCTGAAAAGACATTTTGGAGGCATTTATATTCATATTATATATATGGACATAGAAAATGAGTTATTGAATTTTTTTAACCAAATTTCATCGTGCTGATCAAGATATTTTCATTTATACAAAAAAAGAAAAAAAAATTAAGCTACATATATGTCTAATTAAAATGGAATGTATAATAATATTAATTTGGGAAAAGGAAAAATATTTTTCAAAAACTTCAACTATAATTAGAGATGGAAGACATCTATTTATTTCATAAGAGAATATCATGAATTAAAATGCTAATATTAATACAAATTTGCCAACTTTAGTGTATATAATATAGTACTGAAAATATACATTTCAATTTAAAAATGGAATATCTGAATAAAAAACAATTTTAATCTTGTTTAATTAACAAACAACATTTAAATGTTATCAAAGAAAAAAAATTCAATTCAGCCTTCTTCAGATATTGAAATCGTTACTCAACAAATCCTAGATAATGTAACCTAATTGAAGTAAAATTTCAAACACTATTATTTTACTAGCCAGTCTTTAAATTTTTGGAAACATTTAACTTAACATAATATAATTTACAAATTTCTGACAGGAAAGTTGCAATACATTCCTGGCATTGTTTATTTTTCATTATAAAGTGGAAAAATAATTATACATGGAAAAGGTTGTCTAAAATTTATTTTATGGGTTGGAAAACTTATGATGAAGTTTTATTGTAAAATTATCATTATACATTTAAAAAGACCAAAGTTTTAAAAATTCAGAAAACCGGTGATTTTTTCTGCTCCCCACCTCCAAAATCACCTTTTAAGATGTCTTTTCATGTTTCTATGTCCATGTTAAATGGATGAAATCAAAAAAATTCCACTAAAAAATGTACAACCAATAAAAAGTAATTTTTTTTTTTCTTGGAGATGGGATAAATTATGATGAAAATTTGTTGTAATATTATTACTTAACATTTATTATTTAAACTTTGATCGGCTCCCCATCAAAAAGTTTTTTTTTTTTTTTAAGTCACTTGCACTACAACTATGCCTGGGAAGACTGTAAAAAAATATTCGGTTAAAATATATGCAATAAATAAAATAAAATATATTTTTTCGATTTTTGAGGAATGGGAAATTTTGGGACAAATTTTACTTAAAACTTGTGATAAGGAACGCAGGCATGTACTGAACTTAATAGTGGGGTTATGTTGGCAAAATTGATCCTAAAACCCTTTTACCCCGTGGAGTTATTGACCCCAAAATTTAACCAAAACTGTTCAATATATACGAGCCTGTAAAAAATTTCATCAAAGTCGATTTATCCACTCAAAATTTGATAGCTTCAAATACGCTAACGTACTACAAACATACATAGGTACGGATATTACCCCCATTTTTTTTTTTTGTTTTTCGGGTTCCTTGGTCATAAACGTAGAGAAATACAACAACAAAAAAACCTCATACCCCATTATTTTTTAATGATTATTATACTTTTTTGCAGCATAACTCTAGAGTTATGATTCCTGTAAAGTAAAACAAAAACAATTCTCCTTCAATTTAAGTAAAATTATATATATGGTTTACTGTGCATCTAATGTATAATAGAATGAATAAAACAGTAAATAGATTAGTACCGAACAGATTTGTGAATAATTAACACTCACTGTTTTTACAAAGTATTATATTCCCTAGCTCGAATTATCTTATGACTAAATAAATATTAAAAAATTCTTACCTATACTACTTAATAGTGTTTTACAAAATCAAGTTATGTTATCATACTTGCTAATAAATATCCACTTTCGTATTATCTTTGTGAATAAAAGTAAATATCAACATTATTTTCACTAGTAACTTAGTATTTATACGGTTAATAATTTTAAAAACATACAATCACACTGAAATATATTATCAAGTAGAATTTTACCCAGCTTTGTTTGTAGTACGCATAGATGTCATCACACATTGACAAACGAGTACACAACTACAGAATACGTATACAAGCGTACTGATTTGATTCAGTTGGCTTTGGATTCAAATTTTAACGCTATTGCAGTGTTCGATTTTACAAATAGGATGAATTTGCCTTAATTATCTTACAAAGGTCGGTACTTATGTATTAGCCCGTCGACCAATAAATTATAAATTTTTGGGTTATTGTTAATATTACCCGATATAACCATTATATTACCATTTTTATAACCATTTATATTATTTTATTTTATATATAATTTAACCAAACTTAACCTACGCTCGCTAACCCAGACTAATTAATACAGTTATGTTTTGAGTGTTTAAATAAATTCAATAATTACTGCAGCTATTTATTATTTAAACAATCAGAACATTACTGTTAATTAGTCGAGGTTAGCGAGCGTATTAACGTACCCCATAAATTAACCAGTTAATTAATAAATAGATATAATTATAAGCGGTATGCTTATATTTTCAATGTGTAAAATATGTTAATGATCCCGTAACTTTGAGGTATTTTCAAAGTAGGGATCATTATGATTATGTCGACGGGCTATACGTAAGTACCCAAAGGGCTTAAAAAATAGTATTTACTTTGCCTCAGTTGGTTAGAAAGTTTTGGTTACTCTTTTGTTTATTATTGTGTATTTATTTATTTTTAACAGAAAGCCTATCAGCATAATAAAAAGTGGCAACTGCGATGAATATAACCGTTCTATATTAAAATTAGTTTTTAATCGAATTTCAAATGTCAAGATGTTTTTAGGTGAATAAAACTTGTCGCGACTTAATGCGTTTGTTAATTAGTGAATCGATTTTTTTAACGATTTTTTCGTGGAAAAGGATGCTATCGAAACTCATTATTATTGTAAATATTTATTTCCTGAAGAATTATAATTGTAGAACTACTCGTAGTATATCGACGCAGTACATTTAAATTATTAATACGAACAGTTTTCGTAAACTATTTTTACTAATGTTCCCGCGTTAAGTTTACGTCACGTTTTTAATAACAGATGATTTAATGTACTTATTGGGAAGCAATTTATATGAAAGAAAACCCTGCCATGATCTTATCTATCAGATTTTCATGATACAATTGATAAATCCGTAGATCAACACTTGCAAGTAAGCCATTACATTCATCATGGTAATGATAAATAATTATTATTTTTTTTTTATTTCTGTTATGCAATAACCTGTCTTAGGATTAGTTTTTTTCGATATACTTCAAAGTGTCATTACTACTGTAATTTTTATTTGATCATTAAATAATATTTACTATATTAATCTACTACTTTCATTATATTTTTTCTGGTTCACTTGTTATTTATTATTTTAATTACATCATTATTTCATGAGTAAATAATAAGTCAAATATATATATATTTCGTATTGAAATAATGTAAATATTATTGATTTTATTGATTCGGCTAAATTTATATTACACTTCTTAAAATTAGTTTACTTATACATATATTATATGTTAACATATTAACTTAGTCTTTGAGAATTTCCAATATAGTTTAATAAGCAACAGGGTTGTGTTCTAATATAAGTTATTTGTTGTTTAATTAATGTTTATTCTTATATTAATACGAATAATTTCATTTTTAATTTACTATAATATTTTCATTTAGTAATTATTACTTATGCAGTTATCATAAACTTGAAGGAGGCACAAATGTTCACAATTATGTTAATATGAAATGATGTAACATTAGACAAATAGCATTGCAAGTTATTATCTTAATTTAAAGTAATATTTTTATTTTTTGAAAAAATTAATCTAATTTTTGGGATGCTGATTATAATTTATTTCTACTTTTTAAATTAGTGTAAACCTTATAGTAGTGCTTTGTTTTGTTTTTAGTGTTTAACAATACTGTTTTAGAAATGAACCAGAAATTATATGATATTTAATCTCATTTTAGACCTCATCACAATCTTATGTAGATTTTGGTTTATTTATTTCTCAACATAATTGTTGGTAATTTTAGATTAATGAGGAACTCTGCCTACATTATTTAAATTCAGATTTTTATGGTTATTAAAAAATGGAAAAAAAATTAGTTTATCCATTCAAGATTCTTTTCAAAAGAAAAATAACCCCGAAAAATTTTAACTTTGAAACAATCTTTTACTAAATTTTTTGTTGAAAAATTATTTTGACAATATTTTTTTTTTTAAATAAAGATTTTAAGATTAAATTCTTTTATTCAAGACTTATGTGATACAACAATCAATGTAACAAAAAGTTAATATTATACCATGAATATGGACGGGTTCAGTAATAATATGTTGATGAATCAGAGAAATAAAATAAATTATTACAAAACTTAAATAAATTATTAATCACAAAAAGTGTAAATTGTATAAATAACATAGATTTTTTTTTTTTACCACCTTGCATCATAAAATTTATTGATGCCTCCCTCCACCACATAGAGTGTTGTGACATAATTTCTAAATAATAGACAGGTAATTCACTTCATATTGGTGTTTAAAATCATACATCTAAACTTAATTCTTACTCTAATTATTTAAAAAAAGTGTTTGCTGCAATGTTTAAAATTTTTTAAAGTCTATTAAAGTAAGAAACAGACTGGAAGTGATATGTAAAAACAGTAAAGGAGGAAAGACCACAAGACTATGTGTTTAGTTTTCAGCATCACTGTGATAGTAACTTTTCCATAACCACAGCTCTCCATAAACCCCTGACTAAGAAAGAAAGCAGCTCTCATTTTGAAAAGCAAAATTTTATGAAAAATCATTATTCATATGTTGTTTCATCTAATAGCAATAAAAAATATTAGAACCTTGCTGAAAATTTTAACAAAGATGGGAAAATGTGTTTGATCATTACTATAACACAGGCTAAATACCAAAAGATTTACTCATATATTGATAAAACAATATCTTGCTTTGCACTTTGCTTGGTCAATTAAGGAGTTTATCATGAGGCAAACTAACTTTATGTTTTGTGCATTATTATCTTATAAATAGCTCATTTAGTACAATATTCTTACTTCATCATGTTTACATTCAGTCTTAAGCATATATCTCTCTTATTTACTGATTAAAGAAATTAAATCTCTCAGTTCTATAAACCTGACACATGAAAATGTAAAATGTATTTTTTTCAGAATGTAGAGAACTGGTCTTATGAGAATGACTTGACAGTTAGTACAGAGAAGACATTTTGTGATGTATTCTCTCTTTTGCACCTCCCCAAAGTGTAAGGAGGCGAGCAATTGCAAAAATGTGGTGATCCCAAGTACCTTGGTCTGTTCCTGAATATAAAGATGACAAGGAAGAAACATATTGAAAAGACATCAGAGAAAGTAAGGAATAGACTAAATATACTGGAAACAGTGGTTGGGAAGCAGTAAGGATGCTCTTTATCAGTGTTAAACTTAACATAAAAAATTAATATTAAGCTCTCTTGCTGTATGGGTGTGAGGTGGTGACGTCAGCAAACCTAACTGTGTCGGAGCAGGTGCAAAGTCAGGCCATTTATGTTATGTTATTTATGCCATTTGGCTTATTACTGGGGCTGTTAAAACAACACCGATCCTGTCATTGCAAGCTAATCTACCACTGGCAATGGCAATAGAATGATTAGTGATTCTTCAGTATGAGAAATTAACTAGATTTTCTTTTGATGATCATTGGCATACTTACCCCGCATAAACTTTGTTTAAAAACACAAAAGGGTTTTATAGAGTATATCAAGGAGATAAGGCAAAAGATAAGTTTGTTCCCACTTGCAACGTAGAAAATTTTGAATTTCCAAAATGCCCATTACATACATTCATCATTGTAACTAGGCTAGACTTAGGTGAGTTGTGAAGGTAAGTGGATGTTGATGGGATGTTACTGAAGGTCATCATGCCAAAGTTTGTATAAGGTTACTATCCTGAGCCAGAATAGTCCCGTATTTGTACTAATGACTCTTTGATCAAGGGTGTAGGGTTAATAGAGTTTATATCATGATTTTCTTTTCAGTTTTTATTTATCTATATAATGACATCAAATTCATTTTGATGAAAAGCTGGAGTCAATTAACATCACGTAAAAACAGCTGTAGGCTAGAAATTTGAAATTCCAGAATTCTCAAGAAAGTAGTATTGTTTTCTAAATTTGCTGTCCAAGAAATCTTGTCATTTCATCTATCAGTCATGTCAAGAATACCCAAAATTAGGCAATTTATTGGTAGATTAGATAAAGTTAACTTCACTTTATATCATCTTACATTAGAATTGAAGGAAATGAAAAGACTCAGTGAAGGAAGAAACCTGAATAATGAAGACTAAAACAGCTTTTCTCACCGTTTTATTAAAAATATTATAAACTGAAGATTTAAATGAAATTTTATGAATTATATAATATCTCTGATAGAAGGTAAACAGTATAAATCATTAATTAATGGTGAGAATATAATTCTTGACAATCCTTGAAGGGAATCTGCAGCAGTCTTCAGGATGACTATGGATATGACTGCCTTTGCAGAATATTTTTTTCAGGATGAAAAACGTCGCATCTCTTGTCTGTGTTATCTGTAGAAGGGAAAATTCTGTTACAAACTGGGAACATTTAAGAATATGTAAAGAACTTATTGATTACAGAAACATGTCTGATGGAATATTGTACTGGAATGCCAGGAATCTAATGAATGATATTGTATCAATATATTGAGCATTCAATAAATAAATAAAATATACCAATCTCAGAAAAGAAACAGCTCCATTCTTTAATTACCCTATTAAGCTATACATTAGATTTTTTTTTTGAAATTGCTGTGATTTCAGAAGATATTAAATAAGATATTAAATAATATCAGATAAGATATTAAATAAGATATTAAATAATTTGCGATATATTAAATAATATATCGCAAATATATAGATTTGCGATATTAAATATATCGCAAATCTATATATTTGCGATATAGATTTCACATTGTAGTAGTAGAAAAGTTTTGAATATTCTTTACTTTTAATGTAGCACTACCTCTATAATGACTAAAACTTCTTTTAAAATATTTTACTATTTCATCTTGGCAGAGAATATATTATATTCTTATATTATAAATATATTATTTTAAATGCCATATAAATTAACTTATGATCAAATTAAAACTTATTTCTGCTACCTCTACTACTGATGATATTATTATGCTGATTTAAAGATATTCATAACAAGTAGACCAAGTATACATATTATTTATGAAAACTAGAGTTCCATCTTTTTTTATGAATAGTGTACATTGGCTAAAATGATAAGACCATTTTAACTGTACCAGCCTCTTAATATAATGTAATTTGATATTCTATATGTTTTGGCACATACACTGGACGACATATTATATTTAATAACAAATGGACGTCATTCAAATCACTATATATTTTGATTTTTGCGACTGCTTCTTGGATGAGGTTTTAGGACATTTTCAGAAAACCTTGATATTATATTACCTCTTGGATGGTAATTAGCAACAATTATTACTTGACCACATTCTGTTGTTGCTCGACCAATACCCATCAGTTCTGTCTCTTTCCATACCATTTGAGTGAAGTGACCTGAAAATATTCAAATTATTAGTTTTATTTATTGGATATTAACTTATATGTTAATAATTTTATGACTATAATCTGGCTAAGATAAGTTAATCATTCACATTCATACATAACATCCTCATTCATCCTCTGCAGTAATACCTTATCGTAGTTCCAGAGGCTAAACAGATAAAAGAGATGGTTTTTAGGTTCTAAGTCAAACTCTGTTGGTCAGTATTAGAGATGTCAGGACTTTAGAGCCAGTAAATGATAATATGTTATGGATACTTATACGTTGTGATTTTGTATTGTCATTCTGGTTCTCCCTTTCTTTATCTGTTTAGCCTCCGGAACTACCGTAAGGTATTACTTCAGAGGGTGATGTGTATGAATGTGAATGAAGTG
>JAAAKQ030001361.1:0-18963 GCA_010016005.3 Zanna intricata | reverse complement strand
TGTTTGGGCCTATTCAGAGCGCTAAGCCCCGAGTCTGGCCCGGTCAGGATTGTGCGTGGGGTTGGTTTCAGGGCGCCTGGGCACCGGTAATGTCAATGACTATCTCTGCTGCTTTCAGGCAGTATTTATGTCCCCTGACCTGCAGAAGCAGTACCCGCCTCATCCCTCAGCTGTTGAAGCGTAATAAATTTCATCGTCCGTACCCTTACGTTTTACTATACATTCTTATTCCAGTCTGGTAACTCTTCTGGTCGAACAAGTGGTTTTTGGAAGTCATTGTCTGTATTTCAAAGAACAGATTGTTAAACGGATCTGTTAATCTGGGAAAAGAAGGAACTAAAAACTTTTAGTTTCTTTTTAATTCTTCTTTCATTATTATTTTCTTTTTCTTTCTTCTTAAATGAAAAAAAAAAATTCGTTACCCTGGTCTGTTATACTAATCTTGTTACTCTATATACAACACACTTTTTAGTAGTATAATATTTTCTATTGAATGACTTGTTTCTTAAACACAACTTCATTGAAAAAAGTAACCCAAAGAGAATTCTAATTGTAAAAAATAAGTCTTAAAAAATTATGTAATTTTATTGTTACATAATAAGTCATCCATCGGCCAACCTAAATTTTCCTACTATATTAGTAATTTTTTTCAAAAGTAAATTACTATAATATATATTTGTCGTAATAAAGTAAAATAGACACGAGATGAGATGAACGTGGATGATATTATGAATTTAAATGAGGTGTAGTCTTGTAAAGTTTCATGTCGACCGTTCCTGAGGTGTCTGATTAATTGAAACCCAAACACCAAAGAACACCGTACTATTCAAATCCGTATAAAAGTAATTGCCTTTAGTAGGATTTGAAGATTAGGATTCACGATTTCAAAATCAGTTGATTTGCAATGACGAGTTAACCAGTAGACCAACCCAGTAGGTTGGGCCGGATTAGGCTAGTGATTAAGTTCATCATCGCAAAACCATCTGATTTTCGAAATCAAGATTTCTAAGGTTCGAGTTCTTTTATAATGACAAGACAGTTGCTTTTATATAGATTTGAATACTGTATTGTGGATATCGGTATTCTCTGGTGGTTGGGTTTAACAGCCCTTCTTAGGTGTGGTCGACCAGAGTGATTTCCAGACTACATTTACCCTTACCAGTACATTTATATTAACAGTGCAGCTACGTCAGGCCATGCAAGTATCGGTAATTACATTTACCTATACACACACCCAGCTCCGGCAGAAACTGGGAAAAACTGGTTGGAGAAACTAAAGTTCGTTTTCAATAAAATAAAAAAAAAAAAAGGAAAAAGAAACCCAAGTAACATTCAGAAAAAATATATTTGAAAAAAAATTCTTAAGTGTATTTTAATTTTTATAACAAGTTTAATTATGTTAAAAAAAATCACTGTTGATAAGCTGACATAATCCGTTATTACGAATTCATGGTTGAATTGAACCACTATACTCAATTTTACATAAAGTAAAATGCATAAAATGCAATTTTACATAAAGTAAAATTGTAGGAGATCTCAAATTTGGATTGTTTGAAAATAAAATAAACTTACTTCTTTCCTTTTTACAATACAGTTAAGGTCGGATGGATAGATAACAAGTCGGGAATGTTTAACTGTAAAAAAAAATCTGTACTTGCACATCTTATGCTGTTTAACATTTTATTGAATGGAAGTAATTTCTTTTGGAAAATGTACGAATTAATTTAAAATTAAATGAAAAACACAATATTATTTTAAAATATCATTGAAAGAAGAATACTTAAAACATTCAAGTTCAATTAACTGTAGGTTAATGTTTAGAAATGGTTGACCGGTGGCCTAAATCTCAACAAGAATAGCTTCAAAACTATAATGGCATTTACAATAGCGCTGTGAAAGTATATCTATCTTTTTCTTCTAAATTTTTACCCCAAAAAAAGGTTTCTACTAGTGCAAAAGTAGTTAATAAAGCCCAGTACAACACTTAAAAACAAATGCCTGTAAAAACCTTTTACATTTCAAATATCGTAGAATTTTATTTATTTACGAATTTTACCAACAGCCTAAAAAATTCTTTTTCGAGTATAATTTTTTTTTTTAAATAGAATTATAATGTTTAAAGCTTAACGTACCGTTTAGATGCTGCGGCACCATTAGAAACAGTAATCGGTTACTCTTATTCTAACATCCACGTGACCTAACACGTGTCTGATATCACGTGACATAGGACATATAATTGGTCTTTTATCCGATCCGGATCGTTCTTGTTTCTGATCCTACTGCTACTACTACTACTTTTAAATGTCCTCTCCCATACCGACCACTTTCAATACTACGAACAAATAAATAATACAAAAACCTTATCCGAATATCTCTCCACCAACCCCGATTGTTCTACTCATACGTACGCACGAAATACGGTATTAAAGTACAACTCTATCAGAAAAAGAGTAATTTATCTGTATGCATGTAGAGAGTATACTTTCCATAAATGAATATGTAACGAAACTAATTCTCATTCCCATCTTTCAAACCTCCCTCTAAAAGCCATTCACCGTTTCCCTCTCTTTTCTTCCTTGCTCATTTTATATTCTTTCTCTGTCATTGAGTAAATATGTCGTTCACGCGTCTCACTATCCCTTTTGTATACTTACCACCATCATTTAGGGTAAAGTGCTTTTGACAGATGTGATTTTATTTTGGGGTTGACAGTTATCAAATCTACCCTGTCTTCTCTTTTATTACTTATTCAGTCGGATAAATGAGAGCGGTAATAAAGGTTGAATGTTTTATATTATAATACATGGCTGGTTAAATTTAAAACATATTTTTCGTATTTGTTCACAGATTACTCAAAAGATTTTCTTAAAAATATAAATAATTTTTTTATTTAATATTGATTTTTCTAATTTTTTAAGAGTTTTAATGTCATTTTAATTATAACATCTTTTTTTACTGATCGATTGATTGATCAGTTAATTGATTAATAATTGAAAGATTAATATATTTTTAATTACTAATATATATTTACCCTAATTGCGCATACAATAAAAAAATAAATATATAAAATAATTTATAGAATAATGGTTGTGATTCTTTTCTTTAAAATATAAAAAAAAACACAAGTGATAAATATAGCAAAATATTTTTTTTTTTATAAAATGTATTAATTGAAGCATTACTGTAGTATTAATAAACAGATATTTTACCAAAATTCAGAAGAAAAGTACAATATTACTTTCGATTTCATAGTTGCAGTGGGGATAGAAAATGAATTTTCATTAAGTTTCGAGGTTCGGGGAGTACGAAAATATCATTAACTTCTTAAATTGTGGTTTACTTATATCTATATATGTATAAAAGTCTGTAGCTCAAAATCTCCAAAACTACTACGACAATTTCATTGAACGTTAGATACGAAGTAATTTATCTGAGGTTGTGCATGTAAAAATTTGATGAAGATTGGTCGAATCGTCCTTGAGTTACGCTGAATGTAAGGTAAAAAAAAATATGAGGTTATATTGAATGTGCAGTGGTGTATTTTTCTTAAGCGTTTATTTCGTGAGTCACAGTGTTGTGCGAATTGAAATCTGATGGTCCTGTAAAGTCTAAACTTTTAAAATTTTAATTCCAAACTTGTAATAATATGAAGAAGAGGTACGAGGAGTACGAATATATCATTAACTTCTTAAATTGTGGTTTACTTTTGTGTATATAAAAGTTAGTGGCCCAGAATTTCCAAAATTACCAATTTCATTGAAATTTGGATATGATGAAGTAATAAAACTGAGGTTGTGCATGTGAAAATTTGTTGAAGATTGGTCGAATCATCCTTGAGCTACCTTAAATTCAGGTAAAAAAAAAAATTGAGGTTATGTTGAATGTGTAGTGGTGTATTTTTCTTAAGTGTATATTTAGTGAGTCACAATGTTGTATGAATGGTCTGATTATCTGATGGTCCTGTAAAGTTTAAACTTTAAAATATAATTCCAAACTTATAATAATATGAAACTTGTATTTCGTTTTAGTTTTTGTATTTCTCTAAATTGCTTAAGTAGATTTTTAAAAAAAAATTATAAAAATCTCAATTTAAAACATCTTGTATTTTCGTATTTTTTACCTAATTTTTTTTTGGGAACAAGTCCTTATCTTAATAAATAAATATATATAATTTATTATACCCAAACTTGTTGATAAAATTATTAAATAATTCAAATTATAGTAATGAAAAGTGAAATATTATTGTTATAATCTATCGACGGTAATAATTAAGTTGGGGTAAAATTATCGAAGAGTGAACGCATGTAGTTACATGCGTTCATGTAATATAGTTATACTACGTGACCTGTCAACTTGTGAAAATTATATTTTTCTATAATATAATGTTTCTTACGGAATAATGATTTCAGTATTATCAACCAACGCTCTGAAATACAATGAATAAGGTATCTTTCCTAATGATCCTAATCTGTTTTTCAATATATTTCATTAGAAACAAAGCACGAAGTTATAAAACGGATTTAAAATTTAGGTACTTATATTTTTTAAACTCAGAATTATTGTCTTCATATAAAAATCCGGTACAATTTAAATCTAATTTAGCGAATCATACTACGGTAAACTTTTGTTAAATTTAATCTTATACAAAAAAAAAAAAAAAAAAAAAGGAAAAGAAAAGGAAATAAAGAGAGGTGTATGTTCACTTATATTTTCTTTCTTCCTTATATATCTATATTTTATTTGATATGTTTTTTTTAACTAAATCATTTTTTATGAAAGAAATAAAATATGAGAAAAAATTATTTATTAATTTTCACCACGATACATCTAGCGGAACCAAAGGAAAAAGAGTAAAATATTTTCTTAAAGGATTACGAAACATTTTACGAGATTTAAAAAAAAATTTACATTTTGTAACCTGCATAGAAACTGCTCTTTATTTAATACATTAGTAATACAAATCCTTCGATCGTAATTCATTATCAGCAAGAAAATTAAGTAATTAATTTCTCTTCAACAAAGACGAAGTTATTAGACACTGTCTGATAGATATACATTATATTCTCTGTTAAAGAAAGCGATGTTGTACGTTTCCATGATTTTTTTTTTTATAAAATAATTTACAGTAAATAAATTCAAAAATTTCATTAATAATTATTTAGGTATTTATTTTTTATTCAATGTAAAGCTAGATTCTATGTGTTTATTACAATATAATTTCAAATAAAAAATATAATTTCCTTGTTTCATTGAAATAAAAAGAAAATACTTTGATCGCCTTGAGGTTCATTCGGCAAAACCGATAGAAAATCAACTGTATACGAAAGTTAATAACCAAATAATCAGCCAGAAATTGTTCAGTTCCGGTCAAACGTTTGCTGAATGCTACTGATTGGTACATTGATTCTTCCTCCTCACTAAGCCAATTATAACCACGTCAAACAAAATTCACCAACCATAGTCAGCTGAAATAAAACATAACATTAGATTCTCTTTTTTTATTGTGCAGTAACGACAAAATAATGATTGCAATAATTTGAGCGTTAGTTTTTATCTACTGTTATTCTGAACAAGGGTATCGTTGATTTAAAGAGCCAATAATTTAGGTTTTTCAACCAAAAATACCCTTTCCTTCGAAATTTCTTCTTTCTACTATTTTTTCCTTAAGTATAAGACATAACAGAAAATATTTTTTCAAATTTGTTTCCCTACTCTTCTAAGGATATCCTTACCTTCTTATTCTTTTTTGTAGCAAGAGAGACTGGAAAATATATATAAAATTAAAAAAATATATGAAAAAAGGAATTAAAATATGTAAAAGTATCTTTAAGTTAAAAATTATATTTTCGGTCAAACCACAACCTAAAGAAAATAATAAATAACTAAATTGTATAAAAAAAAAGTATACGTCTATTAACAAAAATATGGAATAAAAAAATCTGATGTGGACAACACATGACTTCCTATTTTTTTTATGCCTATTTCATAAATAAAAATTTTATTTATCTATAACTCTGGAACCAATGAAAATAAATACCACTTATATCGTTGAAAAGCTCTCAATGAGAGCTAATTAATGCAGTTGACAAAAAGTACAAAATTCATTTTTTTTGTTTGTTTGATTTTTGGCTGTTTTCTATAATTTTGGTTCAGTCGATTGCAATCAAAAGGAGCACAATTAGATTTTACAACAGTTCTGAATCCAGAATTTAAATTCTACGGATAATCATATTTGAATTATGAACCTATATTATACGTACCATATTATACGTACGTACCTATGTACAAATGTCTCCCCGAAACTAGTCAAAATTGATTCAGGGGTGGTCAAAATAGTTATTTTCGTTGAAATCTTAAAACCGAAATTTTTCGCGATTATAATACTTCCTAGTACTTGTACTTTTACAAGGAAGTATTGTAATCGCGACACATTTTTTCTTCCTTGTAGGAAGTATAAAGTAAAAGTTATGTGCTTCAGGTTGTTATCTCAAGAAGTTATGATTTACGTGAAAATAGGTTTAGTTAAATTGCATCTTATATATAACATCAACTACTTTATTTATAATGAATGAGAGAAAAGAAAATTTTTTTGTTGATTCTTGTAAAAATATTTACTAAGTAGGAAAGATACATGTGGCTTCAGTAATAGCAAACTGTAGAAAGTACACTAATTAAGGAAGACAAAGATTGTCACATAAATAGTATATAATTTTTTCGGATTCGGGACAAACATTTTTTTGTCTTTTTGAGGGATATCTTCATGATGTAAGAGTTTTTTTTGGGGGGGTGAGGGGTGGGGGGAGTTTTTTCTAAGAGAAAAAAGATAGTCATCTCTTGAATTTCTTGGCTATCTTTCTTTACGAATGCTTAAATCGTCTCCAGAATCCAAGCAATATTTTATTATATTTATATTTATAAATTATTAAACAGTTTTTCATAATAATCTTTTGATTTATATCCTAATATTTTCTAAACATTGATAAATTACGCCAATCTGACATAATATAAACGAAACGTACTCCTAGTTGCTGGAGAAGAATAAAAATGACGGTTTCATTTTGCGTGATGAAAAATAAGTAAAAACATGTAAACGTGTCAATTAACTAATATTTAATAATGAAAATAATTTTATAAATAGTTTTAAATTGCATATTATCATCGGTTATATTAGTGTATGTTTCTTTAGCAAAAAAAAAAGAAGCAATCTTTCATAAGAAGTAGATGCATTTCTGTAAATACATCCCATTTGTAATTTTTTTTCTCTCTTATGTTTCAGGTTTTGGTAAAGATTCATTCAAATCCAACGGTTCAAATTTTATTCAATGATGGATAAGAAGTCTATTTGATTTTTGTTTTTTTTTGTTTTTTCATTAGTTACCATTGTTTTGATATCTTTAGACTGACTTAATCAATTTTTTGAAATTTTGTACGATGACTTCTGCATATAAATCATTTAATATTTGTTATGATTAGTCAAGAGAATGCGGAAAATATAAGTCACCAAGAGTTCTATGTCTTTTCAACAATATGTAATAAAATTTATGTTGAAAGTATGTCAAAAGAAATACACAAATTTACTAAAACTAATGGGCTTATTAATCATTTTCCTCTCAAGTAGTACTCTAGCGAAGACTTCGCTGAGAAAATTAAAAGTTGCCAATTTATTATTATAAAAAATAATTTCTTTTTATTATTTTAATTTAATAAAATTAGTAGTATAATTTTAGTTATTAGCTGAAATCCTGAAGTTTTTATGATTTAAATTGTTATATACCTAACTTTTTAATTTTTTTTATATGTGGAAATTAGTTTTTTTTTAAGTTTTTAAAACTAAAAGAAGAAAAATTTCTAAAGAAGAAAAACATATTTATATTATTATAATTTTAAAAGTAACACATTTAAAAATAATGAAACAAAAATAATTCTTCTAAATATAATTATATATATAATATATTTTTACTTCAGTTCTAATTTTAGCCTATAGTTTTAAGTTATATATACGCTACGTGTAGCGTATACTGAAACAGAATTCACTGTGCACCGGAATAAAGATGAGCGGAACTCTTAATAAAAAAATTCCCGGGTGGATAAATAAACAGTTGGTCGGTCTATAATGATCCCATGATATGATCCCCTTATATATCTAGTTTCAACTCACCTTGGTTAATTTTAAGGGCAACTTAATGAGAACATTACAAATTTTAACTTAATTAAAACAAAAACTGAGTAAATAAACGAGTTAAATATAATAAAAAGTTACAGTAAACATTTTAAAGAATATTATTAAACTTGTATGTAGAGTAGGAAAGGGATATGACAACTTGAGAAGTAGAATTAAGTGGAATTATTGTGGGAGAGAACAAAAGAAACCCACGCACATGTTAATTGTATTTCACATAAGCATAATAGGTTCTCTCTATTATCAAAAGCGTACAACGAAAATAAGAAAAACGTCTACACCATTTCTTCACAATACAGAAATACGATATAGTAGAATTTAGAAATAATAACAAAGGATTATATCACAAAATAAATTACTTTAAAGCTTTCAGGATTATGTGACCTACATGTTTTTATCTGTTTAGTATATTCTGTTATCAGTTTATAAATATTGTTATGACGTATCTTTAAATTTCTTCGTTTAACTGTGTAAAACATCCCCGTCGTGGCTTCGCCACGCTATATATATTACTTTCGTTTCCCATCGCAGTCAGGAGACGTTTAGCCGGTTAAAGTTCGCTTTCGCTACGCTCACTTTTCCCGTCTAGCCAGGGAACTCTGCTCCCTGGACTTTCCCTCTCTCTTTGTCTGTTTAGCCTCCAGAACTACCGTAATGTATTACTTCAGATGATGAATGAATATATGTATGAATGAGAATGAAGTGTAGTCTTGTACAATCTCAGATCGACCACTCCTGCCTGCCTCCGTGGCCGAGTGGTAGTGTCTTGGCCTTTCATCCGGAGGTCCCGGGTTCGAATCCCGGTTAGGTATGGCATTTTTCACACACGCTACAATTCATTCATCTCATCCCTCTGAAGATATACTTAATTGTGGTTCCGGAGGTTAAACAAAAAAAAAAAAAAAAAGGTCGACCACTCCTGATAAGTTGGTTAATAGAAACCCAACCACCAAAAAACATCGGTATCCACAATCTAGTATTCAAATCTTTATAAAAGTAACTATCTATGTTCATTAAACTTATACTTGTAAGAATAATAATGAAATAAAAAATATTAAAGCCTGTTCAATTTATAAAAACTACCGGTGTATTTTAATTTCTTCAAAACAACAATTTAGTCTACACGTCTACACAGGATCCAATTACTGGTTTTTAGAATTTCCATAACGGCTTTACTCACAAAAACATAATCAGAATTACAAATATGAATTATTATCACAATTTTATCAAATATCATAAATACTGATTAAACAGCGATAGCGTAAAACGGCAAAAATGAAAAAAGTTTTGTTTTTTTTAACTCCTTAAAATACTAAAATTCAAAAAACCCGAAAATGTTTTTTAGGGTAAACCGTACTCAACAAAAAAATTATAGTAAACTTAGCAGAAAAGATAATAGTAAATGTTTTAGTAACAAAAAATTTTCTTCTTTATTTCACCATAAAACATGTCTTGAAATTTTGTTGTATTTTTGTAAACATCTTGTATTTGACAAAATGTTTTAAAATAAAATATTAAAAAAGTTGCGAAAAAACGAATAAATTTACAAAACTGATGTTTTAAAAACGAATTCATAAATAATTTATTAAAATTAATATTAAAAATGAAAATTCAATTTGTTTCGATGTAACTGACAGTTGTATTTATAAAATATTCCATAAAAATAAAATGTAGAAGGAACGGGAATTAAATTATATAATTAATTGAATTGCAAATTAAATAAAACCTCTCAAGAAAGACACTAACAGAAAAAAAATACAGGAATATTAATGAGAAAATATAGATTTATCATAAAACTTTTCTCGCTTCAATTCACTTAGACAGTGCTCAAATATAGTTTAATATTACATAAAATTACAAATTTGATTCCTAGCATCAGATATCATCTTTTAATACATTATAAATACAAAATTAATATAACATTAACCTTATTTTTCTGTGCATATATAAATTTTACATAAAAAGTATATATTCATAAAAATTAATGCTTACTGAATGCTTATTTATTTGCAAGATTGGAGTGAAAAAGCAATAAACGTAAAATCATGTTACTGGTATAATAAATGACATATAATTTCTAGATAAACATAATAAAAGACTTCAGATAAAGCCTACAAATAAATGATAGTCCAATCTGCATTTTTTTTTTTTAAGCAAACCTAATTTTACGATATTAAGAAATTATTTAAACAAATAAAAAATTTGATGTGGACACCGCATACTTCCTTGTATGCTTTAAAAATTACATATACACAACTTTTTAAAATGAAAATTATAACATTTTTATTTCAAAAATAACTTGTGATATTTTTTCATATTTTTTAAATTTTATTTTATTGTTATTAATGAATTATTTATCGTAAGATTTTTTTTACAATCAAAGGTTAATAATTATTAATAAATCAATATATTTAAATTAAAAAAAAAATTTAAAAAAAAAAGTCTGATTCGAACCGACGTGTACCCTTGTAAAATCCAAATATTTCATTAATTAAACTTTTATTTAGCTATAACTCTGAAATCAACGAAAATAAGTACCACTTATGATGTGACATATCTTTGAAAAACTCTCAATGATAGCTTACTACTGCAGTTAAGAAAAAGTGCAAAATTCAAAATGGTTTTGGATTTTGGACTTTTTTGCACACTTTTGGTTCAATCGATTGGAATCAAAAAAGGAGTGTCACAACTAGATGTAACAACAATCCCAATTCCAAAATTTCAACATTCTACAGCTAATCGAATTTGAGTTATGCAAGATCATACATGTGTCACGCCGAAGCTAATGAAAATTAATTCAGGAATGGTCAAAATGGATATTTCCGTTGAAATCTGAAAACCGAAATTTTTCACGATTATAATGTACGAAGCCACTTCCTTGTACGAAGTACTAGGAAATAAAAAGATGATATATTCAAACTATCTATTTACCAATGATTACCAAAAAATATATACAAAATAGTAATTATCAATATATGCCACAAAATTTATCAAAAAAGCTTCTTTTTTTTTAAGTTAATTTTTATAAAGTAGTGGGTAGGAAAAGTACAATTTTAAATCGTATTAAGCATGGCTTTTTTAAAATAATTACTAATAAAAAATAAATGAATTTTCAGCAAAGATTACACTAAATTATGCCTAATTAATTAAACAATTGCTAAGTCGATGATAATGATAGAAAAAATTATTGAATCTAGGAAATTTATTAAAGAGCAAATGAATAAAGATTTTAAAATATTATGGAGAAAACTATGTAAAAATAACCTTTTATCCTATTTTTATAATAGCGAAATTTTAATGTTTTGCAACTTTGTTAATAAATTTTTTTTAAATATGTATTTAAAATTTCATCTTAACTTATTCCTTCAAAATTTTCTTATCAATTTCAATATGACAGTCATTAAGAAAAAATTATATTTTGATTTTCAGTAAAGATAGGTTTTTTAATGAAATGGATTCGGTTTTAAAAACACATGTTTGTGGATAAATAATTTCATAATTTAAATTTTTAACGGAGTTTTCGTTAATACAGAACGTTATCAACAACATAGCTTATTAGGAAAATATTCTTAAACTTCTTTAAACATAGTGTAGGATATGCTTCTACCTGTATTTCGATGAGGCTACAAAAAGCGATTATATTCTCAAATAAAAATCACAAGATTTCCAGTTCTTTATAAATATATATTATTAGTCTAAAAAAAGATTTCAATAACGTAAATGAAATATAATAGTAAATATTAATTCATAATTGTTTACACATGACGACATAGATTACATGATTATTGACTGTATAGGCAACTATTTAATGATCCGATAGCAAATTAGTGATTTGTAACAAATACAAAAACTAGTTATAGAGCAATCGCAATAAAAAATAAAAGTTGTTTTCGATTAAAAGCAAAATTAAAAAAAAAATAATAATTTTTTGTACGTAAAGAATAAGAATAATATTAAAGACTGACAGAAAAGGAAGTATTAAAAAAAATTTTGATGAAATTCCTATACATATGAAAAAAGAAAGTTAATTTAAGTTAATGAATGCAGGAAAAAGTAACGCCGAGCTACATTTATTGAACAATCTTTAACTACAATTTTTTTTTTTTTTTTTACCTTATAACAAAGAGATAAAATCTCTTTGTCTCTAACATGTTGAGAACAAATCACGTCATATAAACTAAAAAATAATTAAATAAAAATTAATTAAAAGTGCATTCATTAAAAAAAGATTTTCAACATAAAAAAGTGGTTTTTTTTTCTCTAAATAATTAGATAAAAAAAAAAACAACTGGATCAAATTTCAAATGTTTTTTTTATGTGTTTAGCTTACAAAGATTTAGAAAATGAGGTACTGTGAAGGACATAATTAAATATATAGAGAGACTATTTTCTCCAACATCCTCGAAAAGGACCAAAGAACAGATATGGGATGATAATTTTGGATAGACGGAATACCGGGCTTAGTAACAAGAGTAACAGCAGCATTCTTTCAAAGTTCTGGGAATACACCGGTCCGAAGACTCCAATTGCATAAAGATAATACGTGCTATAAAATAAGGCGGAATACCATGACAAAAGGTGAAACTACCATCAGGACCAACAGTGGACCTAGGATTCAAGAATTTTATCCATATTAGGAATACCGACATCTGCGCATTACAACTCATCCAGCAGCACAGTTTGGGGATACAAATCCTTCTCAAAAACTTGATAAACTGACTGAAAGTGAACTCCGAAACGATGTCAAAGTTCAATCGGATCAGTGCTAAAATTACCATCAAGCAAAGGAGGAATGATTTTCACACCGTCACTCCTATGCTTGAAAAAGTAATTCCAAAACCAGGGTGGATTACTTGAAAGAGCCTTCTCGTAACCTTGACCATACCTTTAATTTATCACGTCTCAGAGTTCTCTTGACCTAGCATCTAAATTGAGCAAAGATCTCATAATTAACAGGACTGCTTAAAATGCTTAACCAGACTGCTTAAAATGATGGTGGACATTTATCTTGATTTTAATGAATAATAAGATACCGGGAAAACAAGGCGGAAATCTTTAAATCTCCAAGGCGAAGACTTAAAATCTTCAAGACCTAGACAGCTGCAGGTTCCCCACCATGGCATTCGTAATGAAAGGTTAATACGGAGTCATTTAGGTTATTCATTTAGGAGAACATACATATTTAAAATTCATCTAGGTCATTTAGGAGAACGTTAGACTAATCAGAAATTTTTGGTATTATAATACAATGAAAAAAAAAACTTCTGCTTTTAACTTCTTAGAATTTTTAATTTGCAGAAGCAGATTCAAAAAGTACTTAGAATTCCTTTAAAAAAACGGTGAATGGAGGCTCAACAGTAAATTGGTAACCCTGTCATGGTTTTTGATCACTGCTTGATTAAGCGTACTCGTTTTTACGATGACGAATCCTCTTGACGTTTGCGAATTAGTTGAACAGCGCGCAATAATTTGTTTTGAAAAAAATACACCCTCGTATGACCAAACAATGATAAAGTTACATGAATTGCAGAAATTTTTATAAGCTGGTAGAAAAATTTTAAGACGGTCAAACTTCATTGACTGATGTGCACCGTTCTGGACGTGCAGTTGAAGTTTCAACTCCAATTCTTGAAACTGGCATAGACACTCTCATTCCAAGAAGACCGACGAATTACTATTGAGATTAAAGCTGAAAAATTACAGAAAGTATCGGTACAGTTCATAAAATTATCACAAACAAGCTCAATTACTATAAAAAAAAAAATGCAAAATGAGTTCCGGAAGAGTCAACGACAAATGGAAATGACATCAATTATTATTGAAAATGACGTTAAAGAAAATGTACTAAATTGGCATCAAGACAAAGCCTTTTTTTTTTTTACAGTAGATATAACTAAGCTGATTCGGAGATGGAAAATGTGTATTAATGTTACAGGAGTTGGAAAATATAAATAAACAGTTTTAGCTTCAAAGCAATTTATGTCTTCAATTACTGAATGATTCTCGTACGTAACAGTTATTCGACTCGAGTAATATATATATATGTATTAACAGACCTGCCTGTATGATATGTAATGTTCAGGTTTTTGTAGGAAAACATTACTGTACAAAAACCATTTAAATATTTTCTAATGTGAAAAAACTTTCTAATACGTATTTTTCAAATTTTTTTTTGTCTTCTATGGTAGAAAAAAAAACAATACAAGTTAGATGACACAAGTTTCATTCAGGAGGTTCTGTAGTTAATACGAACTTCATTTTTTTGAAAAAAAAAGCAAGAGAAAATACGATAACGTTTTCTTCAAGTATTTTACAAAAATAGGAACACAAACCGGTAGGAGGAAAATAGGAAACGCTGTTAGACGAAGTAGGTGAAGAAGGATAGAAAGTTTATCATTAAATTAACCTAAGTCTTTGACCAAAGACTTAGTCGTCTACAAAGTCTAAAAGTTTGTAAACTTAAATAAAAGTTCTTAAAGCGAAATAAAACTTAAAAGAGTCTTTAAGCCAGTAATATTATTTTATAAAAATCAGCATATTAAAATTACACTGATTTATTTTCATTGCATATAAAATAGATGAGTACATATTAATAGCAAGTTATAATACAAGAAAAATTATTATATTAATAAAGTTATTTTGAAAAAACCTCCAACAAATAATTATACTTCATTATTTAATTAAATGTAATTCCATAGTATTCATACCATTTTTCAATAAAGATGTAATAAAAAGCTTGCAAATGATGATTTTAATTTACCCTGTAAATTAAAATTTACAGCTCCTGTGACTAAGTTAGACTTTTTTTACGATTACCAATCTTCTCATTAATTTAAAAAAAGTAAAAATAAATAAATAAAAATAATAGTACTACATTGATGGTTTTTTTTTTTAATAATAGAGTCAAAATTTCTACATTATCAGAAACACAAATATTCCGCTGGCACAAATCATTTTTGGAAGACCGAAAACACGTTGAAGATCAACCTTACTCAGGGAGACCTTCAACTTCAAAATCTGACGAAAACGTTGAGCGTGTGAAGACACTCAACGTTGAACGTTGAGTGTGTTCTTGTGAGATCAGACCGTCGTTTAACAATAAGGATGATGAGTGAACAGTTAAATTTAAACACTATCACCGTACATCAAATTTTGACAAATGATTTGGACATGCGAAAGGTTTGTGCGAAATTGGTGCCGAAAAACCTCACAACGAAACAGAAGCTGATTCAAAAGGAAAGAGAAATCCTCTAGAAACTGACTAGAGCTTAAAATAAGGAAAAAAGTTCATACAAATATAAGTCCAAAAACGCTTTATTATAGAGTTACGAGTAGCGAAACATTTCAGTTCTTCAGATGAAATTTCAGTATATAAAGGGAAAAACTTGGTTTCTTTTGTTTTTTGACATGAAAAATTGAATAAAACAAGTTCCCGAACTGCATCTTCTATATTTTTCATGATATCCAACGTAAAAAAGAAAAATTCGGTGAAGAACAATTTTTTTTTTTAAGTTTGAGTACAATAATGTGTAAATTTTATTATAAAAATAATAAATCGTTATTAAATTTTATTCGGAGATAATTGATTTAATAAAGTCTATCAAAAAACAAAACAGCAAATCAACTTTTATTAATAATAAACTTAAAAAAAAAATCTCATGAATTTGTAAAAATTAAAAACAGCTGTTTTTAGATCTTTTTCAAAGATCTAAACAGCTACTTTAAAAAAATACTGACTGTAGTTTATACTGTAATAATTTATTACACGACTGCCCGAAAAGGAGTGTAATGTATTTAGGTTGTATGTATGTTTGTTCCACTGTAGCAGTTCAACGGCTAAACCGATTTGAATGTATGACCCTGCGTTGGAATCCTTACATTACCGGGAGTGCCATAAGCTATATAAATATGTGTGCGTGTATATATATATATATATATACGCGTGTATATATATATATATATATATATATATATATATATATATGTATATATATATATATATATATATATTTAAATAAATTAAAAAATAATTGTAACAAGATTGTACATAGACAAAATTGTCATGTTATTGAATTATATATTACAGAGCAACGTATTTTTTTATTAGCCGTTTATTTTTTAATTTTTAATATTCATCTCTTGTAATACAATATTTAATTTAACATACTGCACATAATCTCATTTAATACTTGTTTCAATTATTAGGGGAAAAATATGTTTGAAAAGTCTTCTTATTGAATTTTCCAAATCACTGGTAATATAATCTATTCAGTAAGGTAAGAAAATTTAGTAAAATATATATATAATAATCATCTCCAAAATAACCCTCTAAGACTAAAAGTTAATAAAATTTAAAGTTTAATTATTAATATTTAAAGTAGGAGAAACATAAAAAAAAAAACCAAAGCTAATTTTAGACCTTCAGGCATACAAAATGAAATGTTCACACAAAACAAAATTATTTAGTAGGCAAAATACCGTAACAAAGCATTAAGTGTATGTTTGTAATGAAACAAATGTTACGAATTTCATAAGTTAACAGTTATGCGGCGTTAAAGATGGAATTTTCTTAGTACGGTTAAATGAAGAATGTTAAAAATTTACTCCGTTAAAATACTTCTATTAATTTTTTTTTTTTTTTTTTTTAAAGAGTTATCTTAAGCTTTATCTTAATTTATAGAAAATAAAACTTTTTTTTTGTTTTAATTAAAACAAAAATTTTAGAATGCTATTAGATGACGTATTTTAATTATTAACTGTAAAAAATAGAGATTTAATAAAAAAATAAAATAGTTAAAAAACTATTAAATATAAACAAATGCCTTTTAATTAGATACTTAGTAATTTTGGTTCCTAAATTGTATCAGCATATTTTTAAAAAAAATTAAACATCTATCTTTAAAAAAATTTGCCATTTTTTGAAAACCGAAAAAACAAACAATGGAATAAGATTATTTAACAAAAGAATTAAAAAAATAATTTAATAATTTTCACGGGATAAATGTAATATAAATAAATAAAATAGGAAACACAATGATTTTTTTAATAATTAAATAACTACAATTTCTAATAAATGATATAGGGAAAATTCAACATTGGTTTAAGGATAAAATCCCAACAATTAACCCTTTCATTGTACTTATTCTGGCTGGGTATGATACAGCTACTGAAGTATAATAGTCAATAAGCGTTAAAAAATACCCTCCCTGACAGGAATTTTAACCCAGAACCTCCGTATGAAAGACAGCGTTTACTTTTCTATAGAGATTGGTGTTTGGTTATTAACGTTATGACATTTAAAAGATTTGAATTTTCAGAAATGAAGTATGAAATATTCTAAGATAAGCCGAAAATTGATATGAATCAATCTGAATAAAAAAATCCTTTGAGAGCTTTAAAAAAAATATTTACCATGAAATTATTGCATATATTTATTCTAGTTTCAAGATCTGGGCGATCAGAAATTATTAATTTTTTTATTTTTCTAAATTCAAAATTAATGTTATCAATATATCCTTTCGACAAATATTTTAACATAATTCTGGATTGATTGACTATCAATAGGATTTTATTTTGTCATTTTTTTTTTTAGTAATAATAAAAAAATGAAAAAAAAATGAGAAAGTTCTACTAGTTTCGATTCACACATACAGTAAAAATAATTTCATATTCTATCGTTCTCTTTCTTAAAGAGGTTCTTCATTTGTTCGGACAGTTTAGTTCTTTCTTCAATCCACTCTCTTCAGATGTGTTTTTCTTTTCACCTACAGAAACATTTAATTAAAAAATTTTCATTTTGTAATCCTTTTCGATCTAGATCATCAGTTTCTATAATGTTGAACTTTTTGAGCTTTTTTTTCATCTGTCTAGCATAGCCATCTTGATCTTTATAATTCCAGAGCTGTTTAGCGTTGATTGGTTCATTCCGACCATCTGTCCATAGAATTTTAATAATCGTTTTCTTACTGTTACTTCCACGTCTTCAATTTAATCGCATAATTCTTTATTTAATCTCATTATGTGGCCTCCTTTTGGACCACAAATCCTTCTTAAATTCCTTCTACCTTGAGAAGATTCTCTATTTCAGGAACATTAATACGCTGTTCCAGTGTCCGGCATGGGAGGAACGGCGGATTCGCACCGGATTGCTGACCTGGCTCTTGTAGACGTTCTGCCGTTTATAACAGCTACGACAAACCGCTGGAAGGCGTTTAACGATTATGCGGAAAAGTCGTACGAGCCAAGCATGTCGAGAAACCGATAAAAGGATTCTAGCTTACGGAGTGGACAACTCCAGCTGCAAGGGCCGGTATGCAATAGTGTGCCGGTTCCGAGGAACAGCTAAGGGCTCCAGGTGTGCTTTAAGACACTACGGTGGCGGACATCAGGACTCAATGACATCTGAGGAGAGTTAAGATCACAGTCTCGTAGGGGGATCCCCTTGGAGGTTCCTCATTTGATGCGAAGACATTTGAAGACCGTAGTCCCGGTGGGGGATCACTTTGAGTTTTCCTATCAGAGACAAGACTGAGTTAAGACCGAGACCCGGCTTCGAGGGTGGCTAGGTCTGGTTTACCTTTTTTTTTTTTGTTCCTCTCCGGGTCGGACCTCCAATCAAGTATGGCACAACCCAGAGGAGCAACTTGCTGCAGTGAGACTCTGCAACAGGTACACAGGATTGAGATTTGGGTTTACAACTTTATTAGCAAAAAAAAAAAACTCAGGGGGATCAGATCTCGAAAAATCTGGGACTACTTTTTTCTTTTTATTTATCCTTGTCATCT
>JAAAKQ030001338.1:6207-18965 GCA_010016005.3 Zanna intricata | reverse complement strand
CGGTCAGGCATGGCATTTTTCACACACGCTACAATTCATTCATCTCATCCTCTGAAGATATACCTTAACGGTTGTTCTGGAGGTAAAATAACAAAAAGAAGAGAAGCTAAAGACAAAATTTAAGCTTGAGGATTTTAAGTCATGGGAGCAGTGTTCTGTGATGGGACGAGGTATAGATCATTCTAAGAATAATCGAATTGGTAATTGTTGGCTTTATGAAGATGGTCTCTTAACGGATTCCAGATTTATAAATGGCGTAAAACTTGGGTCTAGAGTTGCGTGTGCACGGGCTTTACCACCCGGAAGTATTGTTAAATCTAGAAAATGTGATGCTATCGAAACTTTAGGTCATGTTATAGGAAAGTGCTTCTCTAACAGTAATAAATATATTAAAAGGCACGACGATGTTAAAAACTTTATTGTCAGTAAATTAAAACTCAAAATAACACCTTTTTTTCAGTGGAACAAACTGTCGTTGGGAGGGCGGGGTATTTATCCGGTTCTAATGTTAATTCTGTTAACATCTACAGTCAATAGAGGGGGGGTGACTATAACTCCTCCCGCAACTCATCTGGATGGTTCACATGGGAGTGTGACTATTTTTGATAGTGTAGAAATGGGTTCAATTCCTTTAATTAGGCGTTGTACTGAATCGCCAGGACATTTGCTTTCATTTGTAGTGGGGACTACGATGATAGTAATTTGAATCAATTCGTTTGAGGCCAGATTTCGTTATTAAAAACGAGTTTGGTCTTCATATAATTTATGTCGCTGTGAGATATGAGCAAGGTAATGCGTTAGAAGAAGCAGCTATTGAATAGATAGCAAAGTATAGTACCATCAGAGAAGAAGTAGCTAGAGTTTTCGATTATATAGGAAAGTTTTCTCTTGTTCCGCTTGTGTTTGGTTCTCGGGGATTAATACCAATTAGTATAACATCTCCGTAAATTTGACATAACATCGCCAAATATTTGTAAAATAATATCTATGATTTGCCTTAGATCTTCACTGGATATTGTTCTCAGACATATTGACCATTAATTTTATTTATTAAATTTTAAATAATGAAACAAAAAATTTTTCTAAATTTTGGGCTAAAATGCCTATTTGGTTCGTACAATGGGACTGCATGAATTTAATTAAATTCAAAAGTTAATCTGACCCAAGAATTTTTTTTTCGTTCTATCAGCACATGTTTTTGTTTTGTGATTCAAATTATTGGTCACACTAAAATGCATCCCTTTTTTTGCGTAGCACAACCTACTTGATAAGGGGCTGCGCATAGGTTTAATTCGCATTGGTTGGGCTGCCTAGGGCTTAAAGGTATTTTAGTGTTTTAGAGTAACTTGACCAACCTACAGGGAGGTCAACCCTGGAAGAAGCATCCTCATTTTATTTATTTGGATGTTCTTTCATAGAAATAAAATTAAAAAAAAAAAGGAAAAGTACATAAAATTTTCTTTCACTGATAATTTTTGATTTTATCATCCTTTTTTCCTTTATTGTTATTATTTAATTATTATTTGTTGTAAAATTGTTTTTACTTTGATTCGAAGCTATGTGTGAAGTCGAATCCTTCCCCTTGTAAGATACAAATAATTCATTAATTAAAATTTTATTTGGCTGTAACTCTTGAACCAACATAAGTACTGCTTTTACTGCATCGTTAAAAATCTCCATAACCCAAATTTTTGGTCTTCACACAACGAAATAAAAATGGCTATATAACGATTTTAAAAAAAAGTGGAAGATTGTATACGTCAAAGTTGAAACTGAAAGCCATAATCTTTTGAAATTCATAAAGTACTTAAAAAGAAGACTTAAAAATATTTTCGTATGTCGTTAATGAGGTTAAACTTAAAAAAAGTTTTAATAAATCACAAAATTTATTTTTTAGAGGAATAAATTAAAATTGATACTGATATAATTCCACTTTAAAATAATATAAAACTAATTTCAAATAACTCAATAAAAGTAATATTATTCTTATTTTTTGAATTTTAATTTTTAGAAGTCAGTAGTTGTGAAATTAAAAGCAGCTTCCAACTTTCAATAGTTGTTCTTATCATGGTTAATGTTAAATTATTATACTAAAGTATACCTCTTGATTTAATTTTTATATTTGCGATAAAATTCAAGAAAATTGTTGAAAAACGTGGGTAAAAAAATAATGCATATCAAAGTATTTTAACAACTGCTCGGATACACATCTTTATCTCATTTTTTACATTATTCTTATTTGTATCTAGATACTGATTTCTCGGTTTAGCAATTTTTTTGTATTTGTAGATTTACCAATATTTTATTTAAAAGTATAATATTAAATAAACGTAAAAAGATAATCAAAAATGAAACTGACTTAAAAAACAAAATTCAATGATTTGCTAACCCGTAATTTGGTGCCGTTTTCTAAAAGTTTACGTTTAAAAATTATTGACAAGATAATTTTTTTACATTTACCTGTTTGTAGAACTAGTTTCATTATTAAAAAACAATATCTGATGGTGAACGATTAAGACAGGTGAACAAATTTTAGACGATTATGAATTGTTGATGATTTCCTCAAACTTTATAATTTTAGTTATTTTTGTATTATTTTGGCTCATCTTAAATCTTGTTAAAACATCGTTTTAATGTTTATATTACATTAAATTATGAAATTTGGGATGCATACGCTTAAAATTTATATTATTACTGAAAGTATTCAGTAGAAGAATAATTGTATTATTTCTATTAACAATGAAGCGATGTTATTTCTCTACCTCTTGTAGTCGGATGAAAAAGAAGAATGCGTAAATCTAACACGTTTTATTTGTAAAAGTACAAAAAGTGGTTGTGTAAGAATACAACGCTCATCCCTTTTTTTAATTTCATATCCTTAAGATAAATAAAAGTTAAAGCTACTGCATAACATCTATTTATTGTAAAAAATCCGTTTATGATCTTTATAGTAAATTTTGAACTTATATGAAAGAGTTCAGGCGGAATTTATTAGTCATTTAAATGACTAGAAGCGAATCTGTGAAATTTTAAATATTAACCTTTTTTTTGAAATAAATGAGTAATATCCATACTTTTTCGCGCTTAAGAAGATATAAATCGACTGAGCAGATGATAAAGTAGATTCATCTTTGTATTCAAGACTGATGAATTTTGTTGAAAAGATTGAATAGAAAAAATCAATATACGGTTACGAATCAGTGAAAATGAATTAATCCATGAGACTATGTTTAATTTTATATTGTATGCAGTGATGACGTTAAAAATACTTTTTTTTTCTTAACAATGTGTTTCATATATTTGGATTTCTCTGTACGCGTGGAAAAAAAAACAACTGTTGATACTGAAATATCATTTACACAAACAGCATGATGTTTTTATTTGCGCTTTAATTTTTCTGATTTTTATTCAGATTAGCTATCGTCTTTTTTTTTGAAAGTGTATGTATGTTGTTCGATTGAATACAATGAAAACAAAATTACTCTTTGCATAGCGCGTGTAAATATTACAACAATTTATTAAAGTTTAGTTCTATCTCTGTATTTTTGAGGATTAACGTTTATTAAATCCTTCAAAATTAGTGAATGAACATAATTAATTCAGAAAAATTTCATTTGAATCTTTATTTCTAGCGTACATTTATTTCAATATTGCTCTCGTTTCTCGAGTCGGTTAAGGAAGGATAATAGCTTCTAATTAAAAAAGAAAAAACACTTCTCTCTTCACGTTTAATTTCAGATCATCGTTGAATAATCAAAATAATAGTATTAATAAGGTTAAATAAAAATGAAGTTAAGTGTATCTATTGAAAACGTTTAATCTCCTGCAGTATTATATTCAGATTAACTTTTTTCTTTGAAAAAAGAATACAAAAAAAAGACAAGATTAAAACGTGAAATGAATCTTTTAATTGTACTATATATGATTGTATTTTATTATGTACAAGTTCATATAAACGGGACTTTCTCGCTTATTTTAAATTCAATAGTATAATCCGTTTATGTAACACTAGAAAAATATTGCTTATCTACAAAATTCTTTTCATATTTTATCATAGATTATAACTGTGTTTTAGCCCATACATATGTCAATTCTAATAAGTTTAAATTATTTGATATAATGTAAAGTATTAAAAAATTGAAAAAAAATTGTTTTTTTTCTTTTTTCTTTTTTTCTTCTTCTTTTGGCATGGGTTATTTATTCTTATGTAGCGGAAAAATAATGATACATGAAAAATTGTAAAAGAAAAAAAACGATATTTTTAAACCTTGATCATTTCTCCCTCCCACCTCAGTATTGCCCCATAAGTACTTTTTTGGGCCACTTGCATCACTAACAGAAACGTATAAAAAAAACCTGTTAAAAGATAACAATAAACATAAAGTTATCTTTTCGATTTTTGAAGAAGTGGAGAATCTGGGGGGGGGCAACATTTTTTGAAGTGGTAGATAAGCTTATATACGCATTACTGAGTTTAATATAAAGCGGGATTATTTTGGCAAAATTTTGAGTAAATTGACCCCAAAAAAACTATCTACTCCGACCGGCCCGCCTAGAATATTGACCTCAAACTTTTAAGATCAAATTGTCCTGTATACATGAGTCTGTGCCAAATTTCATCAAAATCGATTTTTCCAGTTAAAAGTTGTTATGCTTCAGACACGCCAACTCTTATGTACTTGAGAAAAATACCCCCTTTATTTTTTTGGGTCCCTGGATGATGAAACATAGAGAATCATAAAGATTTCACATTTTTCTGTTAGTGCTTTTGGCCGGGCTTCGCTCGGAGGTATTTTATCAGAATTAGTAATAAACTTCACTGCACTAAATTTTGCATTTTACTATGCAATTAGTATTGGGTTTTATGAACAAAAATTATGTATCCTATCCATCCTAGCTGAGGGTTGGAATGAAATGGTGTTAGAAAATAACACTTTTTAAGCTCTAAAGTAATATAAAAAATTAGATCTTCTCATTATTCATAATGTAAAATTCTACTGCTTGGAGAAGCGAGCGCATATTGTCTATAATATATAAAAGTTCAACTTTTATAATGCAGTTATAAAGAAAGTCTTTAATGATAAAGTAAATACAAATATGTTAATGAAATTTTACTTGGTATCATCATTTCCGGCTTTTTTATAGCTCTTAGAAAGGAAACTTAGTGTGTTACGAAGCAAATTTGAAAAGTTATCTAACATCAAAAATGTATTTTCTTTTGTATGTTTCTACATTACATTCTACATATTAAAAAGAATAACTGAGAAATTAAGAATGAGCTCCAAGTTTTCAATGTAAATTAAATAATGAAAATTCCACTCTGGAAATTGGAGAAGTTTAGTTAGCAGCCTTAGAAGTTTAGTCAGCCTTGAATACCGTGAAGATATCGGTTGGAAAAAATTTAAAATTCTTTAGGAGTAGATTGTGATTTTAGAAACTGATTAAAGTTTAGTACGTGAAGAACAAGAAATACGTTAATAAAATGTAGCCATAAAACCTTCTGTTCTTAGTAATGTGTGGGACAACTTATGTAAAATATTTTGAATCGTGCTGTTCAACACGTAATGTTTAGAACCCAGCATCATCTGGCGCGCATTTATACAGTGCGCGCCAGATGATACTGGGTCCTTTTGTTAATGAGCTTCCATCTTTACCCGACTACATAGGAGGAGTTGTAATGTGTTTTACTATTACGTATGTTTGTTGGTTCTCTTCTGTAATTCCACAGATCAACAACAAATTTTTTTTTGGATGGTAACAAGTCCATTTATTTGGGTAGTAACAAGTCTTCGGACTGACGTAACATAAGCTATTTGAAATTATCTTATCTAGAAGGGAGGCGATACACTGGGGGACAAAAATAAAAACTTCGGATATTTTAAATTTCAAAGAGAACAATCAATAAAACGATGGAAACATCATTTTTTCCTCCTATCCATTCTTTTCGAAAAACTCATCGTTCTATATATATATAAACGAAAAATGTGCTCAGCAATAGGAAGCAGGAATGCATTGCGGTTAGCGCCCGCCTGCGTGCTGTATGTTGCCGGTATGCGTTGCTTTGATTCGCTGTTAATATTGGATTATAAGAAGTCAGAACCTGTGTGCAATATCTATACGTATTATCATTATACGGTAGGTTAGAATCTATGCGATATCCCTACCTGTTGTAGATGTACATACATCACTAATTGTAATGTATGCTTGTTCCCTTTTCCAGTTTCACAGATCCAAAATATGCAAATTGTCATTTATTAACGTTCAAATTTCTATTTAAGTTGCACAACGTTTAAAAAAAAAAATTAATTACACTATTATCGTATCTGATGACTAGTAATTAGTAACGTTATTGAAACAATAAAAAATTGCTAAAAGAATTGTTGTTAAAAAACCCCGACTAATAATTTTACACTTTGCCTAGAATAATTATGAAAAAAAAAACAAAGTGTAGTTGTTTTTTTTGTTTTCTTATAGACATTTTTTACGATTCAATAAGTTAGTCAGCAATGTGGAATTTAATATATTACTTCTGCATTATACGTTGTAGTCGGGTGTCTGTGTAGGCTGTATAAGATGGTGACTTTAATGGCCTTCGCTTTAAGACTAACACAGCACCCGGATACAACATATAATGTAGAAGTAATATTAAATTTCACGTTGCTGGTTTAACATACTGTATCCTGAAAAACCTCTCGTCAGAATAGAAAAAAAAATTTAACTACTATTTTTTCTTCGTTTTTCATAACTATTCTGGATAGATGGGTATAATTAATTTCTAGTCGTGTTTATTTTATGTTTGCTATCATTGGTGTGAGAAGTTATACTGCTGAGCATCGTACTTTTGCTGTTGTAACTTTTTTCAAGAATAAAATTTCCGTGATTGCTGTACGCGTCGTATACTCGGGCAACTTGGGATATCGTAGGAATGTACCAAGTGCCGCGCAAATGTAATGATGAGTTCACACCGTTACAATGTAGGTAAGTTTCTTTACATTATCAGCGTCTTCTTTTAATCCTAACCAGTAGTGAGTTAGAGGATTAGGAAGTTACAGGGATACTGGAAATTATTGAAAATATTTTTGTTGCAATCTTCTGTAGCCGACAAGATGTGCTTGGCTGACTGCAGCCTTGCAAATATCCGATCGTTCGTTTAGTAGAAAACTGCATCACAATCTCTATATTTATCCTTGCAAATTGTACAAGAAATTGATCCTCAAAATTTTTTGCGCAATTACGTTTTGCATAATTACGTCTGATATCCTTCAAAATAATTAATTGATGTTTCAGACATTGTTTATTCCAAATGAAGCACACTTTGAGTTATGTGATTTTGTGAATAAGCAAAGTTTACGTTATTGGAGTTATATGTCCTCCATCACAGTGCCCAGGTCAATGTGTGTTAAAGTAACTTCCTTCAGAATTATTGGGCCATATTATTTTGAGGACATGATGTGAGTGTGGCCAACTATGAACGTAATTGTAGGATGCTGCAAATCTTTTTCATTCCTCAGTTATAGGTCCTGAACGTGGTTAAGGACCGTTTATAATTTCAGTAGGTTTGATGTCCGTGCATACGGCCAGAATATGCATGCATTTTTTGCGACAAACCTTTCTACAGACATTGATTTCTTGTCTGGTGAAATTTTGGCCGGCCTGGTTCCCCGATCTAACATGTGATTTTTTTTATGCCGTACCTCAAGAAAAAAGTCTTCTAACATGTGTCATCAATTGGAATTAAAAAACTGCATCGAGGTTGTCGTCAGCAACATCTCTGACAACGTGCTACGTCGAGTAATGAATAACGTTCAACGCCATAAGAAGATGTGTGGTGCAGTGGGGGCGTCATTTGATGAGAGTCATTTCATTCACTGATAAATTGAATTTTTAAATTCTTTATAGAATGTATTAAATAAAAAACTATTGTTCGTTTGTTGCTTGATTTTATTAAAACGCTATCAATTATCTCGCGTGCATTACTTTATTAAACAGCAGTTTCAAGAGAATCATTTAAAAAGGGAGGAAATTTAGTCGTTATGTATCTGTCAGGTATGATAAGAGAATGTTTGTTTGAGCAGCCTGACGTATTATACAAGTTTATTTATTAGATAAGCTACATTCAACATCATTTCACGTTTGGATATTGCTTGCTTGTGTGTGTTTGCGAAACAAGCATTCTTTCAGTTACCAATTGTTATCTGTTACCCAGAAGCAAATCCTCAATCAGGAACATTGTTTGAAAGTTAAGTTTCCATATTTAAAAAATGTTTTCGAAATAAAGCTGGAGTTCTAGTACTCCGTTAAAATGTAAAAGTAAACTTCCAAAATGTACGCAAAATGGAAACGAGGTTTAACTTTTTATTTGCATTTTTTGAAGTAAGACACCCTTTGAAGGTAATTTTTTTGTTTGTTAAAGTCCATCCTAAGCGAGTAAATCCTAAGAAAAAACCTTTTTTTCGTCATGTAGCTTTTTACACAGTAGTTATCACAAACAGTTAACTATTTTTGATTGTAGTTAAAATAAGTTCATCGAACAAAATTTTATTAAATCAAGTTTTGGCGTTTAACTTAATACCTAAAAATAATAAACTTACGCAATTTGGGCTTTTTCACAAGTTGAGATGAAACGTAAAGATAAAAACGTGAAAAATAAAACGGTTTCTTAATAACTTTCGAATTCACTTGCATCAGAGATTTACGTCATCGCCTACTGATGAACAACTTGGATGATTTTTTTACGTTAAAAACGAAGAGCAACAGAATGCTCTTAATAATAAGTTATTTAACAAAATTAGGTGGTTAAAAAAATAATAAACTAAAGGGGTTGAATAGATGTATATGTTACCGCTAAACTAAAACCGGGTGTTAGAATCTCTGAAAAAAGTTACATAAAAGTTTATATATTCCCAGCGTTCTTTAGTTTTAAATGATTTATCTGCAGCGGATTTTAAATGTGTAAAATGTAATGTAATGTTTTAAATGTATAAATATCATCAAAAATATTTTCTGCCTTGATTATTTGACTACGAAATTATTGATATTTGATGTTATTAAAAAATATTTTTATTACTTCGAGTCGAACTTTGTATCTGACCGCCGTGGTTATTTTCATTTTGATTATTTAGTTGTTATAAATGTTTTTTCTTCACCAAACAGTTAGATAGCTGTGTTACCTATTAAGATATACTTGTAAGGTTAGATTCAACTTTAGTAGTCTGTTTTAACTGTTAAATTGAACATAGAATGTTGCGGTCGATTATGTTTTTCTACGCTGGGAGAATCGAAAACAGATAAAATACAATAGTAAATGTAAACTAGCATATATATGTTCCGTGAATGGTATATGTAACTTTTCCTATCAGTATATTTTATAGTAGAACTGTGTCACCAGAGAGAAAGTGTCGTGTTGACAGTAAAAATCTGGGGAGTTAGTTCGAGAACGTCGTTGTTATTTTAGGATTTTACGTTTTTACTAGCTATTCTGAGGTAGTATAATGCAAAAGCGTTATCGGTCGACCTAAACGCTATCACGTTTTTATGTAACTATTGATTCGGTTCAATTTAATATCGTACTTTTTGTCATTTTCTATATGAAATAAAAACATAAATTTGTTTCGTTCGGAAATAAATCCATAGAAATGGATTTATATAGAAATAGAAGAGTTGTCCATTATTTTACAGAAACATTATTTTTAAGACTGGATAGTTAATTAAATCTTGGTTTCAGAATTTAACCTGTTAATTATATCATAGGTGTATTTATTATTTTCATATTATACAATTACAGCATTATAAAACCTTCTTTAAACCGAAATTTTCTGTTTTACCAGACTTCATCCAATTTAAAAAGTGTATATTAATTTTATATATCTTTGCTTAATTACTATTATTAGATTCTGCATCTGATTTAATCTAATATTCATGTGTGGTAAGATAATTATACATATTATTATTAAAGATGTAAAAAAAAGAAAGAAAAGGTGGCTACTGTTTGGAAAGATATATTTACTTTTATTATTAAATGTTGAGAATCAGCTTTGATGATCGCTGTTGTAATAGCTAAATAATGTAAAACTGAAGTAAATATTTTTCACAAAGAAAGAATAAATAATTAACTGCGCAATTCGATTATTAAACAATCATCAATTGTTTTTACGGAATTAGTAAATAAAAACCCGCAAAATACATATTGAAGAAATAAGTGTTAACAGGTATTTCAAGGACATTATTATTTTTGTGAAACTTGAAGACAGTTCAAAAGGTTTCAGCTGGAAGTTTCGGATTTCGAATCCGTAAATGTACCGGTCATACTAGGCCTAACGTTATATACATTTGACATTTTAAAACTGCTTTTCCATCTACTATGTTGTTGAATAATATAAAGGTCAACTTTTAGACATCCGGTTTTTTTATTTCTCAACATATCGAGTTTTGTTTATGAAAAAAAAATTACATTAAGAACTCTGGTGCAAAACTAGGGATGCTTGTACGTGCGCGTGTGTGTCTGAGTCACTTAACAGAAAATGTTCTTAGTGCTGTCGATTTCTTTTAGAATGTTCGCCTTCAGTTAATTTATAATGAAGGTATTTGATTCATAAAATTTATTCTTTAATAATACATAAGTAAAAACCAAACTAGATAAATTTGTGGATCTCGGAGATCACCGTCTTCTGCTGACAGTTTATTCTTCTGCATAAGGCGCATGAACGCTTGTTAGTAAATCATTTATTGTGCGTCATATTATATGAGTACAAAAATAATGGCTGTACGATTATCATCACCATCATTACGATTACGCACACCATACACAATTTTGTCGTGGTAAAGTGGATACTCAATCATCTGGTGAGGATTTTCAGTCATCCGAAACATGGTGTTGTATGAATCAACCAGCCGCAATAATTAAGAAGTTTTGGTTTTTTTGTTATCTTAAGTTGATTCAGAGTTGTTACTCGATACAGTTTCAGATTTAAATCGTCAAGAATCTTACGGCAAAATATGTATTTTACATCCACTTTGTTGAAATAACTTATGTATAGATTTTGTCGAACTGGGAGAAATTCTTTATGAATGTAGATTTTGGACTCTGTTCTAATAAAAGGCCTGTTTCATTTTTTCGGTTTGAAAGGGACTCCGTTATTGGCCATCTTTTAACCAAATCGTGTTTACTATCTTATTATATTGGACTGTAATTCGAACATTTTTTCTGGAATATTTAACGCATTTCTTGAAAGGATCCAGAACGCACATAAGCTTCCGCTGTAATAATAGATTGAATAGACATTTTAGAAACACACAACTACAAGAAGAAACTGAATTGCACTAAAGCGTGAACAAATTACAACTAACAGAGAGTAGGAATACACAATCAATAGTAGTACTAATAATAACAGCGATAAAGTTATGCGATAGCCTGACAGGATAACTACATTTCGAATTGGTTCAGTTCAATATAAGTTGCTATATGTATATAATTTTATATAAAGTTTATTTGGACACTTTTCAGACCTTTTATAACAAGTCAACAAAAATTTCCTAATTTTCTAACAAAATGAAAGAAAACTAATAAAATAAAAAAAAAAAATCTAATTTACTTAACGTATTTTCTTGACGTACTGAATATATTTATAAAAATGCTGTTCATGCTGGGGTGAGCTCTATCACTCTTTTGGGTCTGCTAAAAAAATAGATAAGTTGTTTAAAAAAATTAGGTTTTTCTAGAAAAAATATTGGTTTATCGAAAAATTCAAGAAATCATTTTTAAAGCTTTTAAACCTGTAGTTGGGTTTTGTATCATTTGTCTGCGACAACCATGACTGGGATAGAACGTTTTTTTAATCTCCAGTAAATTTTATTTTTAAGAAAGCTTTTTCTTGAAAATTTTTGTTTGTTTTGAAGCTGCTGCTACCTTTTTATTCAAGAGTTTGTTACCAAAAATATTGCGTAATAACTTTTTCAACTGATTTTGTGCTAGGCAAATCAAATCAAATAAGTCTTAAGAGAGTTTTAACCCAAAAAATGATTTGTCTGCTCATTTTTTTAATAATACCCACCTATTTTATATGTTGGTAGTGTTCAACACGAATGATATCCTTAATTTTATTTATATATTTTAATGGTTACTAAACCGCTGTAAAATTATGTATGTTGCACCCATTTATCGTAATTATAATATATATTTCAGCCACTTAATATACACTTCTTTCCTTCTAACGAACCGGTAGCCACACTATCGTATATAACTATCATAGGTCCCATGAGCTTTAACGAAGGTCGTCTTTTAGACCCTCTAAAAGTGATAACACATCAAAATCATCAATTTCGCTTCTGTCAGGCTGCTAACGATACAAATGCTTCTGAGGAGACATATTTCTATCACTGTATTTACACTGTTGTGTAAATACATACTACTTGTGTAACACATACTATCGTCTTCGTATGGCTTATTTTCACTTCGATATCTACCATAATTTACAGTTCTCAACTATCCTATTAACTGAATCGCGGAAGCGATATCCCCGCGCCTTCCTCTAACACCAATAGTTTCACTAAAAAATTATTCCAATATCTAACTTCGTTTAGACTATACACTAAAATCATTTTTTGATTGAGTCTTTTAAATAACAAAAATACTATTGTGTTACCGAAAAAAAAAAGTGTTCGATAGCAACGACGACAATTCAGTTTAGTCAAAGTCCTCTTGATTTACTTAAGAATCAAGAAACAGGTTCACAAATTTAATAAGCCTCTTATGAAAATAC
>JAAAKQ030001327.1:0-18966 GCA_010016005.3 Zanna intricata | reverse complement strand
CCTCGCTCTGGACGCCCAAGCACGTCAACAACAGATGAGAATGTTAAAGCAGTGAAGAAAATTGTATTGGAAAATCGTCGAATCACTATCAAAGAAGTTGCTGAGGATGTTGGCATATCGGTTGGCTTGTGTCATGAAATTTTTTCAAATGTTTTGGGCATGAGACGTATGTCAGCGAAGTTTGTTCCAAAACTGCTTAATTTTAACCAGAAGAACCGTCGGATGAGCATCGCTCAAGAGCTGTTGAATGATGTCAGTGATGTTGTTGTTTTTTTTTTTCACCTCCGGAACCACCGTTAGGTTACATCTTCAGAGGATAAGATAAACGAATTGTAGCGCGTGTGAAAAATGCCATGCCTCATTGGGATTCGAACCCGGGACCTCCGGATGAAAAGTCGAGATGCTACCACTCGGCTACGGAGGCCGGCAATGTCAGTGATGATCCTGATTTGCTCAAAAGGGTCATAACTGGTGACGAATTATGGGTATATGGTTATGACATCGAAACCAAAGCCCAATCAATCGTCCCAATGGAAGAGCCCAGGGGAGCCAAGACCGAAAAAAGCACACCAAATTCGATCAAATGTTAAAGTTTTGCCCACTGTTTTCTTTGATTACTGTGGCATCGTGCATCAGGAGTTCTTACCACATGGTCGTACAGTCAATAAGGAGTATTATCTTAAAGTTATGCGTTGCTTGTGAGAAGCAATACGAAGAAAACGTCCGGCATTGTGGAAAAACAATTCATGGCTTTCGCATCACGATAATGCCCCTGCTCACTCATCTTTGCTTGTGAGAGATTTTTTGGCCAAAAACAACACCACAATCATGCCCCAGCCACCATATTCACTGGATTTGCCCCATGCGACTTATTCCTGTTCCCAAAACTAAAGAGACCTATGAAAAGACGAAGGTTTATAACGATTGAGGAGATAAAGACTGCATTGCTGGAAGAACTCAAGGCTATACCGAAAAATGCTTATGAGAAGTGCTTCGAGGATTGGAAAAAGCATTGACAAAAGTGTATTGTATCTGAGGGGGATTACTTTGAAGGGGACATCATGAATATTGATGAATAAATAAATATTTTTTCCTAAAGATATAACGTCACCTTACTTTTTGAACACAACTTATATAGTGCAAAAATAATTATATATGAAGAAAAGTAATTAAGATTTAGTTTTTGGGGTGAGGGTGGGGTAATTTATGATGATATTTTGTAAAATTATCATTATATCTTAAATAAACCAAAAAAGATTTTAAAAATTCAAAAATATAGTAATTTTTAATTTTTTTGTGCTCACCCACTTTCACAATCGTCTTCTAAGAATTTTGTTTTTTCTATGATTATTAAACAAAAAAAATTCTGTAAAAAATATACAATCATTAAAAAGTTTCGCGCAAGTGGTAGTGTCTTGGCCTTTCATCCGGAGGTCCTGGTTTTGAATCTCAGTCAGGCATGGCATTTTTCACACACGCTACAATTCATTCATCTCATCCTCTGAAGATATAACTTAGCAGTGGTTCCTGAGGTTAAAATAAAAAAAAAATAAAAAGTCTCCCAACATTTTTTTTTGGGGGGAGAGGGCTGAATTATGATGAAATTTTAATGTAATATTATTACTGAAACTTTAATAATATTGAAAATATTGTTTAATTACAAAAAAAAATTGAAAATTTCAAAAAATTGATGTTTTTAAATTGTGATGGGCTCCCCAACCTATAATAGTGCCTCCAAGATATTTTTTTTTTGGAGTCACTTGCACTACTGCTATGCCTATAAAGACATAAAAAATATGCAAACAATGAAAGGATAGCATTTTTTGGGGGGGAGAAATTTCTTTTTTAAATTTAAAATAAGCATGCATGTATGTTTTTTTGTTTATTTTTTAACCACCGTTAAGGTATATCTTCAGAGGATGAAATGAATGAATTGTAGCATGTGTGAAAAATGCCATGCCTGACCGGGATTTGAACCCAGGACCTCCAAATGAAAGGCTGAGACGCTATCGCTCGCGCTACAGAGGCCGGCGCATGTATGTTCTGAGCTTAATATAAAGTGGGGTTATGTTTGCATAATTTTGAGAAAATTGACCTCAAAATTTTACCGACAAATCTACATGAGTCTTTTTATAAAATTTCATAGAAATCTGTTCCATTTATAAGTTTTTAAGCTTTAAAATACAAACATAACTTTTTTTGTTTTTTGCAGTTCGTGGGTCATGAAACGTTGAGAAATCCAAAAATCCCATACCCTATTTTTTTATTACCATACTTTACTTGTAGCATAGCTCTAAGGCTATGATAGCAGGAAAATAAAAATAAAATACTATGATAAATTTAACATAACTTATACTTTTTATAATGAAAAGTTTACCATTAATTACATTGATATTAAAAAAATAAGACGTTTCTTCTGATTGATACATGTCTTCATTAAGTTGTCTTATAGTATATTTTTTCTGATTTCAAATCTGAAAATTATAATTGAATGGAAAGCAGAAATTCTTAATATCGTGGATTTAAAGAAAATGTGACCTTTAAGGAATTATATATGCTTTAGTAGATTATCATAGCTAATATCTGTTTTCTTTAGTTTCCTCCTGTATGCAAGCTCCATTTTTCCTGGCAGCATGTTCCAAGAGTGATGTATCACTCATGAAGTGAAAGCATTCACTTTGCTTATCGCTTACATCAGCAAGGTTAGGTGGAAAAAACCTAAATATAATGCAGTATGTGTATTTTTAGAGACATAGAATATTACATCCCAGTTTCTTGAAGTTCATTCACCAATTCTACATTCCTTCATTTTACTGAGGAATAATTTATCAATATTTTAAAATGATACCTGTACTGCTTACTTAGTTTCATTCAAACTCTCAATGTTCAACTCATTTATTTGCGATCAAATGAATACTTATTTGATTTTTGCTTCACTGATCCTGGAAAATTTTCCCTTAAGGTATAAGAAACCTTGGCCATTATATTCCTCTGTTCCTCTGCTTTGACAACATTTTTCAAGTTTTTTTGTGTAATGGTGCAAGATACACATTCTTCGGATTCACAAGAGACAAATAAAGTTTTCTGCCTGGCTATGAGTGCTACTGTCTTGGACTAGTTTTTAACTGTAGTGGTTTGCCCTCTCTTAATTGTCCCACTTACATAAATTGAATTATAGGACAAAACTGCAATCAACACTTGTTTGTTGATATGAGTATACTATTTTTGGTGTTTAAAGACACAATCAAGTAAAAATCAGAGTGCATTTTGTAACTGAAATTAGATATAGAAAGAGGTTTTATTTGCTCTTAGAGGAAGGCATGGGGATTGCCGCTTTCACAAATTGGTTAATTTGATAGTTGAGGGTTGTAAGTTATGGTAGATTGGCTTGGTTGGAAGAGGCCATACGAAGGCGATAGATTGTGTAAGTACACTGATGGAAATGTCTGCTGAAGCATTTACATCAGTGACATCGTGATACAGGCCAAACTAATGACTGTATTGTGTTAGAGGGTCTATAAGACAACCTCCAGTAAAGCCTGACAGTGATGTGGGACCGGAATCATCACAAAGCAGGTGTCTTCCCCTATGGGGGTTAGGATGTCCCACTTACAAAAGAAACAGTACAGTATAACTGAACTGCCGACCTAATAAAATATCTGTCACAAATCTCCACACAGCTAATACAGAGTGCTTTTCAAGATATGTTAAAATTCAATTTTTCAGTAATTTAGAAAATATGAACAATAATGAAATTTGTCTATAAGATTGGAAATTAATTGCTGAAAAAGAAAGGAAATAACAGAAGTTTTAAGGCAGTTAGGGAATCCTGGTGAGAACATCAGTTCCTTGTTGGTTGGTTGGGTTTCAGTTAACTACACACTTCAGGAATGGTCGACCAAGACTATACTTCATTTACATTCACACTTTTAGTAATGCCTTACAGTGGTACCAGAGGCTAAATAGAAAAATAAAGTTACAGAATATTCATTTACTAAAGATTGATTAATTTAATTTATTAGGGGGATAACAGTAGAATCTAAAACATCTTTTACAATAATAGCAGGCTTACCCTCAATACCTGTGGAATATTAACTCTTTACATTTAAATACAAGTTTCAACTACCTGAGTATCAACAGAAAATAAAAATACTGATTCACAGCAAAGCTATTCAAGGTGAATGGCTTTGAAATGGATCAAATTATTGTTATTTGCTACACTAGTAAACAAATTATTAAATTCCTTTGCTACCTGAATAGGGAATGAGATAACAGAAGTTCATTCCTTTTGTATCACCAAAAAGTGATGTTAATTCACCAGTTTTATTTTAAAATCCGCTTTCACCATGTAGGCAGAAAACTGCCTACATGGTTTTACATTTATTGTTATCATGGATACCGGTGTTTTTTATTGGTTGGGTTTTGATTAACTACACATCGCTGGAACAGTCGATCTGAGACTACAAGACTACACTTCATTTACATATTTTCTGAAGTAAAACCTTACGGTATTTCCGGAAGCTAGATGGACATTAAAAAAAAAATTTATTGTTTGAATTTTATAGCAAATTCCCATAATGTAATCTTTTAGAAGTATTAACCAAGTTTTTACATAAATTCATTTCTAATTTTACAAATAATTCGTAAGTTATCAAACAAATTATATTTAGATATTTCTTAATATAAAGCCAAATTTTGTAGTTCCTTTAGTAATTCATTTCTTTTTTACTAAAGAGCAATCTAAAAAGAAAGCCTGAAACTCATTAAGAAATTTTTTTTATTTTCATTAAAGCTAATTTTGTTATTACATTCCCAATTTGTTTCTGACAAGTTTCTAACTGAATCTTTATTTTCATGCTTTTAAAAAAATAAAATAACCATTTTTTTTATCGTACATTTTTGTTAATAACGATGTTACTGCAATTTGACAATTATGATTTGGAAGACTAATCTGCACAAAAGGAATGAAACTTATATTTTGTTAAGTTTGTAAAAATATTTTCTATAAAGCGGGCTGAAGTTCTTGTAATTCTGGTCGGGAGAAAAGTAGAAATATCTAGATCTGCTAACTCAGATTGAATTCATATTTGTCACAAGACCTGTGTATTGTGTAGAAAGTTAATATTAAAATTGCCATATACTCTGACATTGAATTTATTTAAAAAAGGTGACAATACAGTAGTAGCCGGCCTCCATGGGGCAAGTGGTAGCATCTCGGGCTTTCATGTGGAGGTCCTGGGTTCGAATCCCAGTCAGGCATGGGCATTTTCACATACACTACAAATCATTCATTTCATCCTCTGATGTAATATCTAACGGTAGTTCCGGAGATAAAAAAAAAAAAAAAAAAAAAAACAGTTGTAAGACTTTCCCACCACACAACTTACACAAGCATATACTACAACTATACTTAGCATCAATACTACACTAGCACTCCTTATGGTGACAGGTGGTACTATTGACACAGAATACTATCCACTTTAGCAACTAGTATTTTTTGAAGTACTGGATGTGATTTTGCAAATATTGTTTTTAATTGCTAACAAATGTGCCTAAGAAAAATAAGACCTTAATTAGATGAAATCTCAAGATACTGAGGGTGATCTTGCTCTACAGCCTACCCCCTTGACCTTTTAAGTTGAAAATGTAATGGCATCAATGCCCCGTATAAAGAAGTAATCTGACAGAGTTTGGTCAAAATCGTTCCAGTAGTTCTGAAGATATAAAGTAATCTTTAGGCTAACACCGAACACACACATGAACATTTTGAAAATTTCCATCTGGTTTGTTGGGTTCCTTAGGTGTCAAGTTCGGGGAAAAACCACATCAGCCCAAACTGGACCTTCTATAGCTATATTGCTAGATGGGAAAGTAAAAAGAGTTTCCAAAAGTTTATTAAAAAGATGTTGAAAGAACCAAAAGGAGATCTATAAATTACTGTTAATAACAGAGATTTCAATTTGGAATAGGTGTTATGGCTGAAGGAAAATTAGAATATGCAACAGATTTCTTGAATTCACTTATGATGCCTTTAATTTTCTTGTACAAAAATAACAATGATAAAAAATAAATATTTTTATTATAAAAATAAATGAAGAAGAGGTTCAAGAACTTCCAGTTAGGTTCTCTTGGGAAAGATCTCATGCTACCTAGAACTCATAATTAACAAAAAATTTCAGTATTGCAATATCAGAACTTGATTTTGTTAAAATGTGTTTTACCTTCAAAAACAATGGTGTGCAAGAGGTTCTGACGTGTCTTTACCTTAAGGACCACTTGACCTTGCATATTAAAAAAATATTGGAATATTCAGACCATTTCATTTTTCAAAATGAGTTTCTCCCCATATGAAAAATGAAAGACATGTCATAGCTTCCACTCGGCCTTTTTTTGTAAAATTACACTAGAATTAAAGCAGATATTGGGTCTAAAACATAATGATCTTCTATTTATAAACCTAAAGTAGAATTCATATGATACTTTAACCAAATGAGTAATATTTCTTCTTCAAAATTTAGAAATTGGTTCACCACTGTCATAATAAAAGTTGCTGTGGTTGTTATAAAAAATTGTTGTGAGATTTTTACTATTATGACCCATCATTATACAGTGTTCTCAACTTAAAAGAGGTGCTATCACTTAATTGCTTATACTAAATGCATATATTGGTATGAGATGGGTAAAATAATATAGATGTTGGTATGACTGATGCTGGAGTGGGAAGGACTGTTCATTGCTTGCACATTTGAGTACTGCCAGTCTGTGTCGAGCATTGGCTTTTGAATAAGGTTGTGCAATTGTTGGGGTTAATTTGCAGTAAACTGTTGAAGAATATGTATTCATATTGGAAACTTACTTAGAAACAAAATCTCATGTTGTATGATGGCAAAAGTAGAGGGAGAAATTTGAAAAGGAAACGTCAGTGAAAAATGTTATTTATAAGTTAATTAAAACATTTTTAATGAAACAGGTTTGGCATTAGACCAGAAATGAACACAGGTCAGTTTTAATGACACAGACAGTACAGTGGCACTTATAAGATCTCCTTATATATCTTCGCAGAGGGAAGCCGGGAAAAAAACATTTCACTAGGTTCAGTCTAAGCTGCAGTGAGGAGAATACTGAAATTTTATCTATATTGAAACTAGTTCTTCTATGAGCTAACAAATGCTGTTTTTGCTAAAGGGGGATTTACTACTGTCAATGGTTCAAGAACCTTATTAAAGGGTACACTAGCATTTTAGATCAATATTTTTCACAGATGAAGCATGATGATACCTTGTTGGGTTTGTTAGTAGTCGGAGCTACTAGATCTGGGTACTGAAAACCCTCACATTTTTTTGTGGGTTTCTCAAAACCGACAAAAAAACGGGCATATGGTTTCAAGGTCATGAATAATAAAATCCTTGTTTTTTTCTTTTAAAAAACCGTGGACGATGCTGTCTACTAAGAAATTATCCAACAGTTCATAGTCTTACTGCAAGAGAATGAGCATGTCCGCTGATTACAACAGGACAATATCGTTGCCATTAACCTTGCTATGAAGATGCTAGATGATTTTTTCAGGGGAAGAATCATTTCTAAATCTGACTAATCCAGACTTTCTGTGGGGCTACTTACAAGAAATTGTTCACAAAATTAATCCACATACCATGCAGGAATTGAAGACAAACATTACCAGATCCATACAGGGAACAACTAAGAGTAGCCAAGAACATGATCAAACATGTTGACTAATACATAAAAGTGGATGGATATAATTTTCAACGCCTTCTATAAATTATTATTTAAGTTTTTGCTAATAAACTATTATTTATTGACTAAACTAAATGATGAGGTCTCTTTCAAGTTGAACACACTGTATAAGTTACTAACAATACACAAAAGAATATGTTTGAAGCATGACATTCTGATACAATTGCCTGCATTTTCAATACAATGATACATGCATTTTCTGATACAGTTCACATCTGTATAAGAAAAATTAGAAATAAAACAAAAGAACTAAGTCACAATAATGTATGTTTGAAAGCCGGAACAAAAGTGATCCTCTGGTATGTGTTATTTCATAATAAAAGAAGAGATTGAAATCACCACGTCAGTTATGATTTCATTAATCAAGGCTAAAAATTAGACTGTATTACTGTGATAAATTCATTTTTCCTAGAAGGAATGTAGTAAACAGTTGGTACTGATGTCATTCTATGATGTAATATTATATTAGTCACACTGGTCACTCTTAGTTACTCCATTCTGAGCCATTTATAAATGTTCTTTTACTCATATCTTAAGATATGCAAAATATTGACTCACAACAGATCTTTACAAGTAAAGTCTTAATAGAAAAAAAAAATACAAATTGTTTTAACATTTTCATTTTTACGAATGACAATTACAAAAAAATTAAGTCCTTAGTATAAATTTTGAGACCATATTTGGATTCAGCATCAAAAAATACATTTTAAGCCAAAATTATCTATGTAACAAAACTCTTATAGGCCAGTGTAATTGACACTAACACACTGAATAATATTTACAAAATTTTTAACTATACGTAGTTTCCCTTGGTTGCTTTGATTTGAAGAGAAGATAGAATTGCAAATTAAAATTAACAGATGATTTAAAACCTAACAGTACATAAGGTAAGATTCAGTACATGGATTAAGGTAGGTTAATATATTAGAATCTTTGTGATTTATTTAAGTAATTTTAAATTCCATGTAAGTCATATGAGGTAACTGTCTCATATGTAATGACTAATAAAAATGTAATTACTAATAAAAACAAAAACTGAAAAAGTACAGCATGGCATTCCCTGATGTACCAATCAAATCATATAATACCTTGCCCGAAATCTTTCTGTCTTTACAGGAAAGTTTTTTCAATTCAAACATTAAGCATCTATTTTTTTTATAAAAAATAATTTAATATTTTATAAAACAATAAAAATATAATGGCATGATGAACTTTTTTGTTAGCTAAATTTTTTAGTAAGATTTTTTTTCTTTATAAGATATTATAATGTTAAATATAAAAATAAAAATTTACATTTATAAAATAACTAAAAACATTAGTAATTTTTATTACTTTTTAAAAATCTTTTTTTGGTCTATAGTAATATGAAAATCAAGTCTTAAAATAAATTATTTTAACACCTTATAAAGTTTATTTCCAACTTTAAAAAACTGATACTCCATTTTTAATAATCACCATATTTTCCTGTTTATTATATAAAATTAATTTTAATAGCCTTTCAAGTGATGAAAACCAATACAAAAATTATTTTTTTAATAATAGTTTGAGACAAAAAATGGAATATATATTTTTTAGAGATGAGGTGTACATTTTAAGATAAATGTTTCTAAAATTATTCATGTATATGTTAAGAACAAATTTGCTTAAATAAAGTTTTCTCTAATTCTAACAACTCCTTCAATAAAGGCTAAAAATATGAAGAAGAAAATCTTCAAAAAACCTTTCTGCAGTTTAGGTCCAGGGTTAATTTAAAAAAAAAGTTGATGTTTCTTGACAGCTCTATATATGAAGTATATACTTTGAAAAATACTTAAAATGAAGGGAGATAACGCAAAAGATTAAAAAATATTTACATTTTAATTTTAAAAGGTGGGAATTGATTTTTGAAAAGCAGTTTGTTGGATACACTCATTATAGGAAACATATTTGCTGTAATTTAAAATGTCTGAAGAAAATTGAATTGTTTTTCTCAATATAGTACCACCCGCGTAACGAATTTTGAAAAAAAAATAATATGATCACATGTTTGTGCCTCACATGTAGAAATATTTAAGCTTATTTTGAAAAAAATCAGCCAATCCTGAGATATAAGACTAAAAGCTATGCGACCATATATGTATGTTTTTATTCTCTAGATCAGAGGTCCACAACCCTCAGGCCACCGACCGGTATCAAAATGTGGGCCATTTGGTACTGGGCCGCAGAGAAAAAATAAATAACTTACATTATTTCTGTTTTAATTATTATCTGAGTCTGAACAATGTTTTATTTAAGGCAATGAAGCCTTCAAAACTGCTTTGCCACTTGGAGACCAAGCACCCTGCATTGAAAGACAAGCTTTCTGAGTATTTTGAAAGAAAAAAGCATGAACAAGAAGGACAGAAGAAATTATTGAAGACCATTACATCAACAAATGCAACTGCTCTGAGAGCATCATACATGGTGGCTAATTTTATTGCTGAGGCTATAAAGCCATTTGCCATTGGTGAAGAATTGATCCTACCAGCCACTAAAGACCTTTGCCATGAACTTCTAGGAGAGGCTGCATTAAAAAAGATGGCACAAGTGCCTCTTTCAGCTACCACCATCACTCGGCCCATTGAGGAATAGCAGAGCACATTGAAACACAATTGTTGGAAAGGATTAGTATATCACCATGGTAAACTCTCCAGGTTATGAGTTTACAGACATTGACTCTCTCTTTATCTGTTTAGCCTCAGTATTACTTCAGAGGATGATGTGTATGAATGTGAATGAAGTGTAGTCTTGTACAAACCCAGGTCGACCACTCCTGAGAAGTGTGGTTGCAGATATTGACTACAAGGCAAATATTATCTGTTTATGTGTGATATATTTATCAAGAGGATGTGCATGAAGATATGTTATGTGCACTCACATTGTCAACCAAAATCACAGCCACAGAACTATTCAAGTTGCTGGATGATTATATATCAGGAAAACAGAAATGGTCCTTTTGTATCGGCGTATGCACAGATGGAGCTGCTGCTATGAACGAACGGCTATCTGGTTTAACTACTCAGATTAAGGAGATTGCACCTGAATGCGAGTCTGTGCATTGTGTCATTCACAGGGAAATGCTGGCTAGCCGAAGTATACCACTGTAACTTAACAGCATATTCAATGATGTTAAAATTATTAACCACCTCAAAGCACAAGCCCTTAACTCGCGACTGTTCGAGCAGCTTTGTAAGGAGATGAACGCGGATACACAGAAATAAAATGGTTATTCCGAGGGAGGTCGCTGGCCAGAGTGTTTGAATTACGAGAGCCGCTGCAGAAATTGCTCTCAGAAAACAAGTCACCGCTGGCAGCACATTTCACTGTCGAGGAATGGGTCGCAAAACTCACTTACTTGTGCGACATATTTAACCTGCTCAATGAACTTAATCGGTCACTTCAGGGGAAAATGACAACTGTCTTCAAGTTGGCAGATAAATTACCTGCAGTTAAAGCCAAACTGGATTTGTGGGGACGGCAGTTCAACAGGGGTGTTTCAAACATTGGGGAGACTGGGCCCAAGCCTTCATTATCCAGTTGATGCACGATATCTTTGCTTTTGAAAGAATTTGAGCGCTACTTCCCAACCACAAAAGACCCACAAACTAACAAGGAATAGATTTGCGACCCATTTTTCAACAAACCAGCTGAATTCAGCATGTCTATACAAAAAGATCAACTGCTGGAGATCGCAAATGACGGCGGCCTTAAAAATATGTTCGAGATAGCTCTGCCGGTGTTCTGGATTAAAGTCATGGGTAGGAATCTGGATTTTCTGCATCAACCAAAACAAAATTACGAAGTAGACTGAACATAAATAACATACTTCAAGGTGTAATTGTTTCCCGTTTCCCATTGATGGGACCTCTCGTTGCAGAGCTCAGGGCTCTGCAGAACTCAGGGAGCTCAGGGCTCCCACTGATTTAGCGTTATGGTGAGTTGTATTTTTTATGCAATTTATATTTATTTTGTGCTGTATCTTATTTTTAAGGCATATTTAAATGTTAAATTAGCGACCAGTGAATGTTAAGCGGCGGAGAGGATGTTACTCATGTTATGTTGTTGATACTGCTCTTGTTATGGTTACTCATGTTACGTTACGAGGATGGTGCTAATAAACTTGCTTACGAATGGCACAGTGGATTCACATTTATTATTATATTTAAAAAGTAGCACAGTTTTTGAGACGGTCGTATAATTTTATTTTGGGTATTTATCCGTCACATCTTAAAGACCGGTCCGTGAAAATATTTTCAGACAATAAACTGGTCCGTGGCTTAAAAAAGGTTGGGACCATTGATCTAGATGAACTATTGGACTCTAAAACAGAAAGATTTGAAAAAAACTTTACTCAGTTTTTAACATGATCACCATACTTTTCCTTTAATGTAAAATTATTCCATACAGCTACATTATTCGAAGGGAATAATATAGAGTAAACGATTCTATCTACTCCGATAATCGATATCAATTGCATTTATTATCGATGTATTATCGTTATAACGTAAATAACCAGTAAGATGGCGTTTATGTAACGTGTACACGGTAAGATGTTACTGTATTAAATACTGGGATTTTTGTAATCTTACTGTCATTTTGACGTTGTAAAGGGATATAAGTCACTAATGTAAGCTATTGTTTAATTCTTTGTGAGATTGTTTGACTTTATTTTTGTATAAGTGATTTTTTTTTCTGAACCAGGTAAATAAACTGTTAAATGTTCCTGGTAATTTACCTTTTTTGTAATTTTATTTCTTGTGTTTCAACATGCATGTAAAATCTTTTTTATCTTACTTTCGAGGAAAATAATGATAGAGTATGAGTTTATTGTACATTGCTTATAAAAAAAATATATCTATGTTCATAATCGCATATATAATGTTATAAGTAATTTTTATGATTGGGATGTCTTCTCCCCTGCATTGTATTTAAAATGAGTATGAACTTATACCAGACTTCACTTGTGGAAATTTAGATGCACAACTAATTTAGATTTATCCCAACTAAATGTTTTCTAGTTTTAGTTTTAATTAAGTAGGCTTAAATAATATATGAGATGGGTTATATATTGAAAACGATTAATTTTGTTTTATGATCATGTATCTTATTTACAGAAGTGAGCATGATGACCTTTGTTAATTATCAAGAACTTTATGTTTATACTTTGCAGTGAGTTTTGGCAGCTGCATCTAGAGTGCACATGAAATACAAAGTTTGATAGTGCAAACAGTAAGTTGCATATTTTAAAAGTTTAATTTAGTCTCATGAAACTTCAGTTTGTTTTAGACAGCCTAAGTTATTAACATTTCGTGTTGTCAGACACATTTATAATGCTATTGATTTAATGAACTTCATTAACTAATTGACTACTTTGTTTTATCCGCATATTAATATTAATATTAATGAGTCATGAAATGTACAAAGTTATGATTGAAATGGTTCATGTATGAACAGAATTAATGTTAAACACCATGATGAGAACACATAAGACAGTTGGAATTAAAATACAGTACAAGTGACATTTGTACAGAACATTTTAAAGAGAAAAGTGAAACGAATAAATGGATTGACATGTCATGTACAGTGATATTTGATTGTAATTTTTTGCTTTCTTCGTTGAAAGACAGTTACCATATAACTATATCTGCATTTGATTAATTAAATATTATATAATTTTTACAATTAAGAGTGTACATTTACTTATGAACATTAATACATGACCTTTAAAAAAAAAAAGAAAAGAAGAGGCTTCATATCATTTACAAACACTAAACAAACTAAAAACAAGGTCTGATATTATTATTATTTTTAAAATTTTAACACTTAAATTTCTCGAATTTATTCATTGTAATTAATTACTTAAAGCACGGAATTAAAATATTTTAATACAATACAAACATTCTTTAACTATTTATGAGGTTCTTTTTAAATCTATTATTATCAAGATGACAATTTATTATTTTATGTTATATTTGAAGAAAGTTTGTCATGAGTAATGGATATTACAACAATTATTTTTTACATCAAAGTATATATTATGATATTGAGTATGTAAGGATTCAGTTATTGAAAAATTCTGTTTGATCAATAGTGAGTAAAATACCACTATAAGTATTCTAAATTTCATTGGATACATCTATACCTTAGAAATTTTCATTTGCATTATCATTTTTTTTTATTGTCTTAAATTAAATCTATGTTTATAGATACACTTGCATAAAAACAATCTTAAATGTGATGTTAAATAGAAGTTTGTTTTCTAAGTATGTTATCGTATGTCAACCTCTGCAGCAGAGTGTTAATATCTCTGCCTTTCATCCCGAAGATCCTGAGCTTGAATTTCAGTCATGCTTGACATTTTTCACATACTACAAAAATTAATGTCTTATTTATGTCGCTGTAATTAGGTAGTTAGTCTATAGTTGGTTAAAAATGAAATGGAATGATAAATTACCAATATATTTCAATTTTATTGATGTAAACTATTAAATAATCAATTGAAGTAGGAGTCTTAAGGGCTTCTTTTATTGAAAATTGATTTTATAAAGTGTTTAAGTAATTTTGGAAGAGTATTACTATCTAAATGTCTACATTTATCTAAACATGGAGCTAGAGATGAAATATATTTATTGGAATTATATCCCATGCAGATAGTAACTTTTACAGCTTATTATTATTATTTTTTTTTATATCTTTTTAGTTAACAAGTTTAATATTAAGAATAATAATTTTAATTTTGATGTGTTTTAAAAACCTGTATATCATTTAAACAAGCATTGAGTTCCTAGCGATATTTATCAAGTCCGCATGATTCTAAAAGGATTTCACAACTTTAAAAGCATATGAAAATTTATTTAATTAACTTCCAGATTTTATAATAAAAAAAATACTGTGAGTGCTGGTGTGTATTAGAAGATATTAAAAAATCTTAGAAGAGCTTTTAAAAACTGAACGATATGGTATATTGTTACACCAGATTTTGTTTTTTCATGACAATACTTGGCTACACATGGCAAATCAGACAGTAGGGTGATTGGAAAAATGTTATTAGAAAATAATCAATTCCATATTATAGCTGTGACTTAGCTTTTAGCAATTATTTTCTTTTTCTTCACTGTAAACATGGTTTTCATCACAAAGGTTTGATGATGATGAATTGAAAAATGGTCTTAAGTTTTAGGCCATTTAAGGTTTAAGTTACTGGCAGCTATGCAGAAAAGTAGAAAATGTAATTTTTGTGTGTAAGTAATAGAGACAAGTTGGTTTGAGTTTGACTTTTTTGTCATTGGATATTAGATTCTATAAATTAAAGTAATCCTTTGGGTTAAAGATCTAAAGTTTGTTTTTTTTATAACACCTTGTCCCTGTAATGGCAATTATAAAAATGCCGTAATTATGTCACTTAACTGGATTTAGAGGTTGGTGGTGAAATTAGTTTGTTATAACATTGGAATTTTCATGGTAAAAATGGAAAATAAATTATATTAATGTATTTTGTGCATTAATGAACATCAGCTGCGTAGAAGGAGAAGCATTCTCTTAATGTTTCTTTTTATTAAAAATATACTCGAAAGTTGTTTTTAACAGTATATCTGATCACAGAACTCTTTACTATTCCTGATGATTAAATCAAACCAGTTTAGTAGTAATAATAATAGTAAAATAGATTAAAAGAAATAATTTATTAAAAAATTAAAGGGAAGTATTAAACGTTAATGGAATTTTAATTTCTGCTGTAAAATATGACAAATTTCTTAGTAGTTTTTAAAATTAATACTTTTCAGTTTTAAGTATGTAAATAACTTCAAATTGGTTTCTGTTGTGTCAAGTTACGTCAAATTATTGTTCTTTGTAACCAAAAAATTAAAGAATTTTATAATTTTAAATTTACCAGGTGATTCAAAAAGGACTCTACAACTTTAAACACAAATAAAAATTTGTTTATATAACTTACAGATTTGTCTGAGGTCTCATTTCATAGCAAAACACATCAAATTGATTCATGTGGTTCATTAATACTGACAGCCACCCGAGCTATCACCAGTATTGTTAAAAATGGATACATCTTTAAAAACTAGTTTAAAGATCCCTACTAACGAGTGACAAACACTGGTTGCCTAACAAATCACAAATCATTTTTCCTTTTTCTGGTTAGTTGCTTTGATTTTGGATTGTCTTTGTACGGTCATCTTTTTTGTTATTGTATATTATTTATTTTACATTCATAAAATTTTTTTTATTGTTATTAGTTCATTCTTCATTACACAGCGAGCGAAACTTGCTTGCTGTGAGTTCTGGTTTCTCAATTTGCAGTCAGCAAATACAGTTCAATGTAATTTTCATAGAGAGTACAGTAGGGAGTTTCCTGGTAAACATACAAGTTTACAGTTTACTCTTGGCATCAAACCATCATTAAGACAGGTTGTTCTGTTAGACGTACAAAATCAGCAGGACACCCACACATCCCTAAAACTGCTTTGGAACAACTTTGACAAAGCTTGAAAAAATCAACTTGATATGAGTCATATGAGACTGGCATATGACTTTTTGGCATGTGTTATGTATACTATTGCACTTGAAGTCGTATAAACTAACTTCGGTTCAATGCATTACAGTTTCCAACATAGTTGCTCGGTTACAGTTTTGTGTGGAAATGATAAATAGAATTACAGATAACGATACATTTTTAGATGTAATTTTTGGTAATGAGTCATTGTTTAAACTATTCCTATTGTGGAATAGTTAAAACCCTCTTGAAATTTTGCAGAACATTCTTGGTAGGCCTAAGGTCAATGGTTTTTGTGCTCTAAGCAAAGACTGTACAGCCCATTCTTCCACGAGGCAGTCGTAAATGCTATCATTTATCTCTCAATTCTTCAGTTAGATGATAATGACCAAGATGGAAGCCATCTTTGGCTTCCGATTATCAGCAAGATGGGATACCTCCTTACTACTGCCTAGAAGTCTGAAATTTTCTTGATGATTGATTCCCGGTAGATGGATTGATCGTGAAGGTACAGTTGCATAGCCACCTTGCTCCCTATATTTGATTCAATTAGATTTTTCTAGTAGGGTTTTATCAAAGATTAGGTTTGTACCACCTTTGCTTGCTGATCTTGTTGAGCTGAAACTTTGGATTAACACCGCAGCTGGACTGATCATACTTGACCTGACCTGTAGCCAGGCTGGCTACAGCCTGGGTTATTCCATTTTAATTCAACAAGTAATAGCGCATCACTATTTTTTATTTTGATGACATATGGTATATGATAACTATCCATCCATGTTGTAGTGGCCAAAAAAAAATGTTTTTTTTTTAGTAATAGACTGTTTTTTAACTTGCCAACGGGTAAAAACAACCATTTTCATAACTTTTTCCATGAACTGTAGCATACTTTTTTTTATCACACAGAAATAAAAAGAGCTTTTTGGAGAGAGTAAAGATGGAACTTCAACTTAGTGTACCCAAAATTCATTTTGTTATGTAACCAAATCTTGTAATGTTTACAGAAATCGTTTATAAATTGTTGTTTTTTCAAATTTTTACCCCAAAGTAAATAAGAAAGGCTTAGGGTAACGGCCTGTTTTTTTATCTTTTGACTCTTGGGTACTAGTAGAACTTAATAAAAAAAAAATTGGACTGTTACCGAGTGAATGGCCGCCAAACTGTAATATTGTGAAATTTTCATTTTTGAGGCTCAAAAACCACATATGGGACAGATTGAAAAAATCTGAAATGTTTATAGTAGTAAGTACTTTTTCTGTAATTTAAAACCATATAAAATTTATTTTTTTACTCAAAGCGGTTGAGTAATGAAGCCAACAAAATCACTAAAAACACTGTTCCTTCTAACCTTGAACAAAGTATCCAAAAAAATCACATTATTTATTTTTTCAGATAATACTGTCAGCCTACTATACAAAATATTCTGATATATCTATAATGAGATAGCTTATATTCTTGATAGTTTGTTTGTTACATAAAGTACAACTCATTCACACAAACTCATGTTTAAACATGAAAGTGAATAGAAATGCAAGGACATGAATAGTTACGTAATCCTAAATGTAAATGTTGTAGAAGGCCCAATTACTTTATGATTTCAACATATGTTGTATTTTTAATACTGTGGTTGTAATGTAGATATGTTTATAAAGTAATTTTATTAGCAGTGAAATTCTCTTTTATGTCATATCTTTTACTTTTAATTTTATTAATTAGAGAAATTTTTATTTTAGCTGTAGAGAAACTGGGATAAAACAAAGTGAGGTACAATTAGTGGTTTTATTATTTGTACTAACTGTGTTGTTATTGTAAGAACCCTTACATTTTACAAAAATGGATTATGGCGTGTTTAGTTGACATTCACAGTATGTCACAAATTGATGTACAGTAAATTCTCAGTATTGCACGATACTTTAGAATTTACCAAACAGCAAATAACATTGATATCTTTAAGCAGTGAATGTACTAAAACAAAAGATATCTGTAATTTTCATAAAACCAAATATTTAGAAAATACTGTGTGATCATTATAAATTTTTGGATAAGTTTTTTTTTTTAGAATTTAAGTAAATTTGAATATTTTGAATAATTTCTTTATTTTCAAAATTTTACTTTTGTACAGTACATATTTTTATAATCGTAGTTAAATGAAATCAGTGTGTCAGTGTAATAAGTTTTAAAACAAAACCTTTTAATTTATTAAAAAAAAAATGAATAGTAAAGGTGAATGAATAGTAAAATTAAAAAAAAAATTATTAGAAAAGGCTTGTCAGATTATGTAGAAATTATTTTTTGGAAAGATCTTTTTGGAGCCAGTTGAACTCATTCAAATAATGATTCTATTGAATTTATTTGTAGTACTGTTTTTAGTGACGTAACTTTAAAAGTCGTTAAAAAACCTCTTTATTATGTTGCTTACTAGTAAATTTGATTTATGTGCCATGTTTATTAATTATTATTTTGCCAAATTTAATATATATGTATATATATATTTCTCATTGTTCAGTGGTGGTTGGGATCTGTGTGGTTATGTGATCTATGTGCTTTATACCATATATGGGTGAATGTGCTTCTATTCTGTCTGATGTAGTATATAGTGCAGTTGTTGTAGTTTAATACTCTATCCTTTAACCCACCGGGTTGGTCTAATGGTTAACGTGACATCGCAAATCAGCTGATTTCGAAGT